>NQFO01000815.1:0-17686 GCA_003991265.1 Pseudoperonospora humuli
CGCTTCCTCGGACGCACAAGCGTGTGAGCCGTGTTTGAGGGACTGTTGTAAACAGCGCCCTCTTACAGTTGACCTTCAGGCGCTGCTTGAAAAACTCGTCGAGGTCAGGAATTTGCGCGTTCTTCACATTATTCTCCCTACTATTAATTAGGGTGAGCGGCTCATTGCTAGTGACGTCGTCTACCGCTTTTTGCAGCTCGTAGAGGCACAGCACTTCAAGGAGCTTTGGATCGATCGACGTCTTGACCGACGCCAGCACAATATTCAGCAGCTCGCCGCTCTCATCGCAGCGCTGTTGAACGCGCTCCTCATACTGCTCGCGGCGCTTCATCCACGAGACCAACGAGGAGTGGTTCCAGTCGGTCAGCTTGGGTGCTTGAATAAATTCGAACACTGGCTGATGCACATTCTGCATGACGACGTCTCCATCCGCTTCAAACTGGGTCGTCGACATGCTTCGATGCGGTCTTTAGCGGGAAATTTAACTTTGTGGCAAATTCGTTGCTATTACTTGCGGCTTGCTCGTTATACAGTAAATGCAGAAGTGAGATCAACCATCCGACGCTCAACCGACGTTAGGCTCCTATCTGCCCTATGGGAGCCTTCATGTGTCCTAGTAGCGCCTCCGTACTAGCCTTACAAACCTTCCGTCCTTCAACTACAAGTGCAAGTGCAATCACGTCGCCTCTGCCATCTCCAACTACAGCCACACATTGCCAGCTGTCGATGTTGAAGCCCTGGACCACCCTCATCATCTTCTACTACAGTCAACTAGCGATGTTGAAGCCCTGGACCACACCACAGCATGAGGGTAAATCTCCGATAGAAGCCTTGAAGCTGCTTAAACGTCCCGGGAACAAGGGTTGGAGACATCAAGTCTACGCAGACTACCAAGAGCAGTTCGAAATACTTCAATCTTGAGTGTACTCAAAGTACGACAAGTGGTGTAGGGCGAACATTCACCCGAATGCCTTACTGATGCAGTTACAGGAAGAGCATCCACGAGAAGGACTAATGCTGAACAAGTATCACAAAGACGATAAGTGCCCTGTACTATGGATATATCTTACCAGTATGATGGTATTGTTGCTGGGTGCCACCATGCAGGTCACTGAACCAGCATGTTTGTTCCTGGACTTCGAAGTCATCCATTCAGACGTTGATTCGCCTGAATCTGGTGCTGATTCAGTAGTTGGCGCTAGTGGTGTCGACCTGGGCGGTGAGTAGGACAACAATGGTGTACAACCTGACGACTGCTTGAGTGATCCCGCTCATGATTCCTGTGACTTTTATTCCGCAGAAGACGACGAACATGAAGCCAGCTTACCGTTACTTGCGTGCATAGGAAGCACCAAACCTTGACTGCATGTCCTTCCGTAGTAGTATTGCTAAGTTTTCTCTCCATCATTTATCACACACAATCTTTATATCACGTATTCCTAGTTGTTATTGTCTTCCAGTAGAAATCATCCGATAACAAGAAGATACAACGATCGAATAGAGCTTGGAAAGAGTTCAAGAGAACATGAAACAAGACGAGCGACTAGCACAATGAGAGAGCTACTTTGTCGAAGAGACTGCCAGCAACTGATACTGAAACAAGATCATGTTCATTCGTGAATACAGTGCTTATGTCATGCTGGATATCAGTATATGAAGTAATCGATGTAGTGGTCAATTGTGACGTAGCCTTTGTCACAGACGTGGTTGCTAGAACGGCAACTAGCGTCAATTGCGTATGTTAAACGCAGTAATGCATACTTTTTAGCCTATCCATAAATTTATCGGCCAATAATCATCTAGGATATGCAAACATATCGGATGGAAACTGGATGATAGATCAAGTTCAAGATCTGCAAAACTACGCGGCCAAGGAGAACAAGTTTATTGGTAGGATAGATATGAGTTGAGATTTAGGAAGAGATAGGCAACTGGATTTTAGTATTGAAGTTCTGTGAGCCAGTAATTCCAGCAAGCAGACTAGCGAAGCGATAAAGCCTCATTCAATCTCACTTTTCATTTCTCCATCCCCAGCGCCCATCTGCGCAACATACCCGGCTCCGTCGTCCTCGCTCAGCGTCAATAGGGCGCTGCTGTCCGCCGGTGTACCGCACCACAACTGCACCGTGACATCAATTTCATTAACGGAGTCGTCGATTATATAAATGCGAGGCGGTCTGTAGATGGTTGGCTCCGCTGAGAAGATTTCAATACTTACAAGCTTAGATTGGTTTTGCTAATGACCTTGGCCTTGTCAGCAGACAAGGGCACTGACACTTGCTGTGGAGCATATCAATGATCTTGATGTACAGAGGATGGCCATGGACTCATACTCCATGTTTCGAGCGACGAATACATTCAGTCTTCTTTGACTCCACGTCCGTTGTAAGCTTCGAAACATATTTTGGGCAGTGAAAGACAATTATGCAGCGTGCATGAAGTTGCGGTGTAAGATGTTGCTGAATAATATTGCTCCAGCGATGCTAAGACTGAAGATGGAGCGCTTGGCTATTGCCAAGCCAACGCTAAAAAAGGGCGACATAGTGCTGTACGAAGCATTAGTAGCCTGCGCAAGAGCTCAAGATGGGTGATAGGAACGCGAACATGTGCACGTCAACAAAGACTCAAAGAAGCCAAACACAAGCACAAAAGCCAACATAATCAACAGCCGAGGACTCAAACAGACAAGCCTTCAATTAGTCCACATAAGCAGGTGGCTGAGCAGTCTCGCGTACCGCCACGCGATGGCTGCTTCGTGTGCAATGGAGCGCATTGGGTCAAGAAATGTCCGGTAACAAGTGAAGCCGACAAAGCAGCTGTATTGCAATGAATGCATGACACTAAGCACTATCGATTGCGGGCAAAGGTAATCCGTTCATTGGACGTCCCGGGAGAGCATGCTGCAATGGCATCCTTGAAGCGCTATTTCGTGCGAATACGGGTGCGGATTGCAACGTAATGACACGCCGTATTGTTAAGGAACTGATGAAATTGGACATATCGATACCCTTGGCTCTCAAAATCAATGTCGAAGTAGATGATGGCAGGGCTATTCAGTGTAATAAGCAGTGCAAAGTGAGTGTACAGCTCCTCACAGCAGTAGGTCTTGTCCGATTGCGACATCTTCCTTGTACAATTATTAATGGAGACACGGATGAGATTCTTATTGGTGATGTCACGTTGAAATTACTTGGAATAAATATGAGCCAGTTGTTGGAGCAAAGGAAGAACCTGATAGTGATGAAGATGACATACCTGATAACGAAACTGTTGGATCGACGCGCCACAAGGAAATTATGTCGAGCTTGGATTAGATGCTGGAAGCTGCTAGTTACGCTTTATTCCCGCAGTATTTGATGACAGAGATGCGTGATGTCACACTGAATGCGACGGAGTCGTGGCGAACCAAGTTGGATGCCGACCCACTGGCAAAAGTTACGATCAATGGAGGGGTATGTTGCTGTGCTGCGTAAGTTCTTTTCGCGACAACATAGTTACGTCCTCAGATTGGATGCTAAGAAGAGTTATTTGTTTGCATGTGAGATATTCTGGTGTGATCGTCTCATTGACGGAGAAGGTGTTCACCATGACCCCGAGAAAGTGAATGCACTGTAATGTGGACAGAACAATGCTATGAAGCGCACTCACTTGCATCATCATGTGGAAGTTTGTGGACACAATTGTCGTTTCAAGTGCGTAGTGACAAGCTGAGGACGAGGTGAGATCCTTTACGATGAGCATGGCAAAATGACTGCTAAACCAATGATCATCATTTTTTGGCGACTACAAAGACTACGGCATAGTGTCTTCTTCTCTGAACCATAATGATCTCCTACTGCTCATTGCAGGGACTGCCTCGATAGCTTCAATCAGCTCCTAATGTTGCCAAGACAACTCGTCCCCAAAGCTTCTACTTCGTCGATGCGTGACGGTCATATCGATTAGAACATCATTGGTGGCATTATCGTACTTATTAGACAGTAGTTGCACGGAGGTAGGGTAATGCAACGAGAGTGTCGTGCTATCGGCAAAGTAATGGCAAATCAAGTCTAAGCTTTTGCTGCAGCACGATCACCTCGGACCGTCTACCTGGTGCTGATGTTTTTAAGCAAGAATCGCGCTGAAAATGTTTCAAACTGATTTTGCGACTTTTCCCTGCGGCGAAAATGTGCAAAACTTCTGGAACCACATCGAAGTTGGTCTGGCAACCTTTGCAGTTAATTCAGTCAAGACGCTCACTTCAAGCTGTCATTTCCTTTTCATACTGTTAATAAGCAAAACTTGTCTTAAAAAAGTGAAGGTGACGCCGCGTTATCAGTCGACCGGGGCTGCGAGCCATTCTCCGCCTTGACCTTAAGGTAGTAATCCTATCAAAAAACGTCACAAGAGTTAGCGCAATGACCATTAGCTTCACATCCGTTCTAGACATACCCAAACGTATTTTCGTTTGTCAGTATCCTGCAGAAGCTTGACAATCTCCGGCACCAGATCCAGCGTCTGCTTGGCTGTGAACTTGCTGTTTAAGTAGCCAATAAACTGGTCGTTTGTGCAGCGATTCTGGCCGTAATCTTTGCAGCTAGTCTTGAACTCGTCCACGCCAGCACGGCCTGAGAAGCTCTCGATGAGTCGCACCACACGGTCGTAAACAACCTGCACATCCGGTCCAACGGCAGCCGCAGGCATGCGGTCTGTGAAGGGCGACATAAGTTTTTGCTTCAGGTTTAGCACGTGGCCCGACGGTGGTATACTCACCACGCGCTGCAGCGCACCGTATAGTTGTGAGGCAGCAGCGGGCTGGTCCACAGCACCTGTCAGAATCTCAGTCGGGGTGATCTCCCGACCGTAAAACTTCTTGTTGATGTCGGAACGCGCCATGATGCCCGAGCCCTGTAAGCCCACGCCACCAAAAAGGCCCTTGCTGTGACTGTAGGTGTAGTTAGGAGCGATGCCCGAGGCGCTAAAGTTGGCATTTGCGCCGGCTGCGCGGCCGTAAGGGCCGGCGGCGAACTCTAAGTTGGCGCCGGCAGAGAGCTGACCCTTCTGCATGAAGCTCTTGACGGCCATATCCGAGTTAAGAATAATCATGAACTCGATCATTTGCGCACCCATTTCAGCGCCAAATCCCATACCAGCGGTGCCAATGGCGCTAGGGGCTGACCAGCGACCGTCCGGCAGCTTGGAGATGACCACGCCCGTGCCCACTTTGCCTGTCCAGATGAAACCAGCCTTGACAACAGTGAGAAAGGCCAGACCTTTTGCCTCGTGGAGGAGATCAATGGGGATTCGCTTGTCTTGCTCTATGCTTGGGTTGAAGAGGTGCTCTAACGTCTGCTCCGCTGCGCGGATAGCGCCTTCCATGGTGGTGATCTGGTCCGTCATTGACTTCGACTCTTGACCGTTATATTGAATTATGGCGCAGAAAACAATGGATATTTAAGTGTCGCACATTACTGATTTCAGCAGATTTAAAATCAAGTAGAGTGATACCGGTATCGAATTTTCTCGAAGAGGATCTCATTGAGCTGTAATTGGTGGGTAAAGGGCTATAGGGTAGCCAGTAAACCAGTACTGGCAATAAAAAATGGAAGGGATTTGTCAGAAAAAAATCGAATAGCCGTTTTCCAGAAGAATGACTTGATCTACTCTCTAACATTCGCCGCTAAAATACAGCTTTTTACATTCCTACAAGCATGTAGAAGCTGCGCAAAGCGAAGCAGTTACTCAGTTAATGACCACTGCTCATGGTTATGAGCCCAACTGCAGGAATGGAAAAGACCGCGAGCTAACACCATCCGATATTGGAGGTGTGACAGCAAGATCTTCCAAGCATACAAGGAAATACTCAAAGCAGCGTTGTAAGCTCGGGGATGATAGATTACTCATTAGAAATGAGTTGAGGTACCGAGAAGACGATGCAAGAAGTAGAAAGCAGGGTTTTCTTGTTGATGAAACTTTCCGACTCCAAATCCATCAATCAGATCTTTGACGAACACGTTGGATGATGGAACTCGCGTGAGATTAGCCAAGTTCCGAGCAAAGTGAAGGCTACAACGGAAGATTTTGAGAAAAATCGTCCAATGTAGCATTATTTAAGCGTCGAGAGCTGTTGAATGTGACATTTGATGGTGAAAATGAGGGCAAGAGTTAACCCTGATGAGTGAAGAGGTCTCGGTTTTGCAGGAGGTTTCTTCTTTGACTTTTTCATCCGTATGTGCTCCCAATTTGCTGCAATTTTTCAGATTTTGTCGGCCCATGCAACTGCGAAATAATCCACTGCGCATCTAGCGTAAGAATGTCTTGCATCTGCAACGCTTCTGTCATGTTCACCTCGTCGGTACTCGTGCACGGACGCATGACAGCTTTCACGAACTTTTCTTCTTTGTGGGATCGCTATTAAGCCCGCCAAATGTGATCAGCATGTAGAGTCGGAGGCGTTTAACGAAGTGCTCACGAATCATCACGCCGGCGTTGACCACCATCTGCTCATGAAGTTCTTGTTTGACCTGAGGGTATCCAGCGATATTACAGACTTCAACGAGTTCGTGTTGTACTCTCTGTACTGATACGCACAGATGCTTTCCCACAAATGGGATTCTTCTCTGCAATGAGATGCGTCTGAGGAGTTGATGTCACAGGCGACAAAAACGGTCTCGCTGGTGTAGGCAGAGGGAACGGTTCTCCAAATATCGGAGGGTGTGAAGGTCAACCAGATGCCAGGCCTCCATCTCGATCTATTTCAGAGCATGAGCGCTGCGTTGGATCTTGTGTTGCAGATTGCAGAGATGCCGTCGTTCAAGATCACGAACTACACGAAGCACCTGGAGTGACTGCAACACTTCTGGAGCAACGTGACGTTTCTGCTGAACTTCAGCGCGGATTGGCCGTTTCTCAAAAGGAACTTCTTCCAGCAGCACATGGCTCGTGCGGCAGTCGATACGATCGCAAAGCGCATTGTTTGAACGGTAAGCATGAAGACGTGCGTGGCGTCTGGGGGATGGAGCAGCCGTGATGGCATCAAAAGACACGCCCCTAGTCTGGTGAAAGGGCTGGTACGGGCGCTGCAAAAGCGCGCGATAGTGGTGTGTATGAGCGAGTTCAGAACGAGCAGGCTCTGCTCACAATACCGCTAGACGCTTTCGCTTGTAAAATGACCTGTCCCTACGCACAACGGAAGAAGAGGACGCGCATGGGTGTGGCGGTGGCTACCTCCTACAAAGCCGAAGAATTGCTATGGAGGGCTCTGCTACGACCATGCAGAGTGCACCTCCAAGCACTGGATCGTGACGTGAACGTGGCCATCAACATGCTGGTGCTGCTCATGAGCGAGCTGCGCGAGGAGGGACGGATGGAGGCGTTTCGAAGGGCGGACGCGTAGCAAAGAGTCTTGAAAACAAAAGTGGTCACGAGAAGTATCCACCTAGGAAAAACCTGGAGGATACCCGCAGCGCACACTTCATGCTAGACAGGCAATCCTGGATAGATAAGATGTAGCCCAAACAGATCGAATATGCGACCTCTGGAAGTGACATGTTCGGCAGGACATTTTCAAGTTTTGTTCGATAGAAGGATACCCACAATGTGCGGCTTTCTGGACACGGTTTGCGGGCTTTTTGCTCAAAAACTGCCAGTTTGTATAAATTTGGGACCAATGTCGCAAGATGGCGTCATTCGCCACCATCATGAAGCTGATTTGTCGAGAAAAAAGACCAGATAATGCCAACATTTGCAGTGCTCAGTTTCCCTTTTGACGTCTGAGACACAACACTCGATATAGGAAGACGACATGAAGGCCATCTCGGCTCACATCACGGGCTATTACCATTCGTCCTTCCACGCATACACGACCGAGGTGAATGTAGACGGCCATTGCTGGCGACTCGGACTACGCTACAGCAAGTTCCACGAGTTCTACGACCAGCTCATGATGCAGGAGAAGGATTTTCACGCAGAATTCCCACCCAAGGGCACGCTCTTCTTCACACCCAAGCCCGAGGAGAGACAAGAGCAGCTCGAGGTCTTCCTGCAGCAAGTACTCACGTACTACGCTGCAAAGAAGCACTCGACAGAGCTTGAGGACTTGCTGTGCGACCTCCTCAGAGTTCCACGTCACTTAAGGTCACCTGAGCAGGAAGACGACGATGTCTCCACCAGTGCTGAGAGTGTACTAGACGAACCAATGCATGAGCCTGCTATTGTTGAGGAAAAGTCTCCGACGGAAGAAAAGCAGGAGAATGCGCAAGTTGCCGAGATGGAAGGCGTTGCTTCATCAGAAGCGGTTGTCGATCCAGCAGCTGATATGCCCCGTTCTGCAGAGCAGACGAAGGAGACACAGACCGCACTTGACGCTGCAGAGTCAAAAGCGCAGACAGCTGCGCCTGCGGAGAAGATCAAGGAAGACGTCGCTACCACCGATAAGGAAGTGCTACAAGAAAAGACTGAGCCCACTCCACCACTCGTGCACGATGAGGAGCTTGTAGCAGATACCGAGGAAGCAGCCGAGAACGAGGCTGAACCCACATCAGCACTAGCACATCATGAGCAGCTTGTGGCAGAGCCTGTGGAAGTGTCTCAAAACGAGGGTGAACCTGCATCACAACTCGTGCATCATGAGCAGCTTGTAGCAGAGACCGAGGAAGCAGTCGAGAACGAGTCTGAACTCACTTTACCACTCGTGCAAGATGAGCAGCTTGTATCAGATACCGAGGAAGCAGCCGAGAACGAGGCTAAACCCACATCAGCACTAGCACGTCATGAGCAGCTTGTAGCAGAGCCTGTGGAAGTGTCTCAAAACGAGGGTGAACCTTCATCACAACTCGTACATCATGAGCAGCTTGTAGCAGAGACCGAGGAAGCAGTCGAGAACGAATCTGAACTCACTTTACCACTCGTGCAAGATGAGCAGCTTGTAGCAGATACCGAGGAAGCAGCCGAGAACGAGGCTGAACCCGCATCAGCACTAGCGCATCATGAGCAGCTTGTAGCAGAGCCTGTGGAAGTGTCTCAAAACGAAAGGGAGCTCGCGTCACAACTCGTGCAGCTTAAACAGCTTGTTGCAGAGACCCAGGAAGCAGCTGAGAAAGAGACTGAGCCTATATCGTTACTGGCGCATCACGAGCGGTTTACAACAGAAGTACCGGCTGATCCCGCATCATTACTTGAGCATGAAGAGCAACTTGTAGCAGAGAGTGAGGAAGCAGTCAAGAAAGAGGCTGATCTCAAATCGTGTTTCAAGAATCTTGATGTACCGCCACTTGAGCATACGAACGACGGACTGTCTGAGGAGCAGTCAGTCATGGAGTCCGTTGCACATAAGTCTACACCACCGAAGCCGCAGATGACCAAAACCAGCAAGGGTGTGTGCCTGGACGAAATTGCGAAGCAGACGGAGCTCACTACCAGCGGCAAAGTTCCGACTTGGATCCCGTCCTATTTTCCGAAGTCGTTGGTGGAATTCATCCGGCACCGCTGCCTGAAGAAGACTAACTTGGTAGTGCTTTGTGTGGCGCTGCTACTACCGATGGTGCTCGCTCGCAAATGAGCCGTTCACCGTTAGCATATCGGGCGATCGCCCAGTAAAATTGACAATAGTGTTTGATGTGCAGTACAGTTTTCGTATGTTTGTAAGCATGTGTTGTCTGTATGATATCTCTCATTTTGACCGGAAAATAGTGTTTCAGTGAGCAAGTTTTTCGCTGAAACAGCCAAGTATCCGTCTTTAGCTTATCAAAAGATCTCTCTACTTTGTTGTTGGTGTAGATGCGGACACCCAAGCAGTTCGCTATATCAAATCGTTGAGTCGCTTAAACTTGGAAAGACAAATCATCTGTTTTTACAACAGACGAGGAGACAATGGCCTTAGTGGAATGGCAAACAACTTGCTGTTCATCAACGTCACTGTCGCAGTTCGCAGAGCTGAGCTGAGCTGAGCTGAACCCATATGGCTCACTCACCACAGCGTAGCAAATACGTGGTGAAGTTTCCTGGAAGGCTCGCTCGTTTGAACTTGACAGTAAAAAAGTGGTGAAAATTTAATTTGCATTCTTTATTTTATTGCTGGCGATCTTTGTAGTTGAAGAGCTTAAAATTTAAGGAATTATTTGATATGTCTGATACGACATGTTAGACACTGTCGGAAATTTGCGTAGCGATTTGCAGAGACATTTTTTGTCACCCTATGAGCACGACTCAACAACAATGTAGATTAATACAGGACTATGCGAATGTGCCATCCAGCATAAATATGTGGGCGAGTGGCGTAGGTATCGACGAAGTGCCACATGACTGCTCATTTCTACATCATCCGCCTTTATCAAAGTCTCGTTCGATTCAGTTGACTACAAACTGTTAATTTTGTTATGGGAGAGATCGACGCGCGGATCACGGGGTTCGACTATACGACCTTCCACGCCTACACTACTGAGGTGGAGGTGCATGGCCGCACCTGGACACTGGGCATCCGATATAACACGTTCCACGAGTTCTACATACGCCTATTGGAGATCGAGAAGCACTTCCCCGTGGAGTTTCCGCCCAAGGGAGGCTTGTTCTTCTCGCCACCTCCGGAGGAGCGACAGCAACAGCTGGACGAGTTCCTATTGAGCACTCTCGCCTACTTTGACATGCGGGATCACCCCAAACAGATGCGAGCTTTGCTGGGCGAGCTTCTCCAGATTCCAGAGCACCTGGGCGTCAAGGACAACGACGAGGAGCGCACGGCCAGTGAGGGAAGCTTTGAAGATCACGATGACTTTCGGGAAAGTGACCACGAGAATGAAACACCAGCAGTTGCTAAAGATGATAACCAAGTCGAAGTAGTCGCTCAAGTGGACCACGATGAGCAAAGCCCCCCAGCTGATGTCAAGGACGACAACCAGACTGGTGAAAGAGTGGAGGTTGCTCCAGTCGAGCTCGAAACAAAGCGAGAAGCTGTTGAGACTGGGTTCGAAGAAACGCAACAAGTGCATGCAGAGGACACGGTACACCAGCAGGTAGCCGGCAGTGACATGGCTACAGACAACATCGCGATGGCGCGTCACCAAACGCTCGTCAACGGAGCGATCCAGGCAGCAGTGGTGTCAGTAATGAAAGAAAACGTAGAAAAGTCGAAGGCCGCCAAGATGGAGAAGGCTGAGCAACAAGAGCCCGTGAAAGATGACAAAGCCACGATGGTCGAGGTGGAAATGCAACAGAAGGATGATGCCGTTGCAAAAGCGGAAGAGCAGCAAGAGACACACACCGAGGCCGTCCCAGAAAACGCAGTTATTGAGGCGACGGCATCCTCGACAGAGCCTGAAGAGCACATCTTCGAGCCAGCGGTGCCTATCAAAGCAGATGGTGGAAAGCTGGGAGGTACCGAGATCAAGCCAGACCTCACCGCAAAGGAGTCAGTTTTGATGCCAGAAATTGAAGAGGAGGCGGTCAAAGAAGATGAGTTATCTTCAGATGAGGAGCACGAAGAGGCTGCGGTTGTGCCGCGCAAGGAGGAAGAAAAGTCTGAAAATCCCGTGGTGAGCTGGTTTCGGCGAATCGGCAATTTCACTGCATCTCTATCCGAAGTGGAGGAGTCTAGCGCGCAGGAAGCCATCGAAAAGCAGCAGGAGAAGGAAAAGGAGGAAGAGGCTGCTGCTCAAGCCGAGAAAAAGGCGGCCGAGGAAGAGGCTGCTGCGCAAGCCGAGAAAAAGGCGGCCGAGGCTCGCATGAAGGCTGAAGAAGAAGCCAAAGCTGAAGCTGTCAAGGCTGAGCTTCTACGTACCGAACAAGAACTGAACCTGCGTCTGAAATTCTATCGCTTTCCGGTCTTCTTCCAGGGCTTCAACTGCGGTGTCGGCACATCTCGCTGCGTAGATATTTAAATATTTTTGTTTATGGATATGGTCATATCCGCCCATAGTTGTAGTAGTTCAACCAATCACATCGAATAGTATGATATTAAGCCAATCATCCTTTAGCAGTCGCATTGGAAGTCATGGTCAATCAATGTACACAAAGATACCAATTCTTATGCAGCATATTCATCAGTGTAAAGTACTGTGCTCCTTACCAGACGAGATCGTTTGACTGCTTGCAAGGTTGTTTGGTCAAATAGTCCTTGGCTGGTGATAGTATCATCACAAACTTTGCTTCCTTTTCAGCACCGTATGACAAGGAATAAGCGACTCAAGAATGTTTTGATATCCAGGCTGCCTGTATAGCCAGGTCTTAAGTAAATACGTTCTCGTACCTATGCCTTTGACGCCATCAAAAATCCTGGACGCGTTTCTCACCCCGAGGCTCACTCTTGAGCAGCGCCAGCATGTTGATGGCCACGCTCGCGTCACGGTCTCATTACCTGGTGGTCCATTCTGCGTGGCCGCAGCAGAGTACTCTGTCGCATTTCTTTGAAGGCTGAAGATCCACCGCCACCGCTACAGCTTTGCACGTCCTCCTTTTCGGCAGCTTCCTGTCGTGCGTAGACGCAGGACATCGAGTCGGTGAAAGCGTCTGGTGGCACTGCTTGCTCGTCTTGAACTCGTCCATGCTCTATACGATCGGCAACTGCAACTGAAACCTCTCGGTTGCATCGCTTTTGACAAAGCCATTCCAATAGATTAGTCAACGGTGATGTGCCACGCCTTCGATATCTCTCAGTTTGTGAAGAGGCCCGACAAAAATTTCAAGTGTCCTGTGCTTTCTCCTGGATATTCATCGGATCAGGGACGCGGTCGCTGGATTCTACTGTCGAAGGTCCTCTCACATTAAGAGAGGCGCTGCAAAAGAAGAAGAATTGCTCGGACTACAGAAAAGGGGAAAAGTGACGCAATGGGTGCCAGCATCCATGAAAAACACAAACATCTCCGTGAGCAGCTAGCGCGCTACTGAAGCTGTTGCTCGCCCGGAATGCACGTCTGTGGAGTCAAGCGAGCAGCCAAAAAAGAATTGCTCGCACGTGTCGTAGATCGGGAACAAGAATTAAAAACTCGAGAAGAGTAATATGAGCTACATTGAACAAGAGTGGTCGAAGACGGAGGTATTGAAGAGTATGAAGATCAACGAGATAACAAGTAAACGAGTGGAGGTGCAGGTAAAAAACGATCCTCCAATCACAGCTCGATGAGATCTGGGATACTGTAATCATATTTCATTAGATCTTCGAGCGAATAGCGATTTCTCTCGAATGGTACAAAAACACTGGTGCTCGATGGATGATGCAGCTCAGTTGCGATTTCTAGTGTTATGTAATGGTAGAAGGGCTCAACGGCCTCCAGCGCTGATGTAAAGAGAAGTGATAAAGTCTACGCACTTAAAGACAGCGCTTGAGCCACGTGGTGTCGTTGCGGATCGCCTGTTCGGGCTCTACAAATCAACAAAATGTGCTGCTTCCAGCTTTTATGGCATTACATACAGCAAGTCAAAGCGCGTTCGTGAAACGCAAACCCATCGTGTCGACGATGCGGAAAAGACTTACAACTAGTGACAAATATAAACAAAAACGTGCAAGAGGAAGATGAGATGGAGCGTGGGAACGCACGTAAGTCCTGACTCGCAATCAGCTCTGAACTCCGCACTTGTTGAACTGACCGCGGGCTGGTAGTATTGGTAAGCTTGCACGTGTCTCTATCTCTACTGCTTCGACTAATACCTACCTAAGCTCTGTATGTTTGCTCGGACATTTCGACCTTTATGGAAGTTTATGCATGGGCAGACGCACTGGCAGTCACGGCTTCGATGCCACAGCGTCGGCGTAGACTGACTCACGGAAGCCGCACCGAAGCTTCTGCTGATCATGAGCTTGGCGAAGTAGACAATAGCGTTTCCATCTGGAGGCAAGTGTTGCACGTCACAACCAGCAAACTTGCGGCCGGCAGCCGCGCCACGTGGCGCTAGCGCTGTCTTCAACAAGAGTAAATCCTGCATAAAGATGTTCTACATAACCCATAGAGGCAGCTTTAAGATGACAAAAAGCTGCTGCGTGATGGCGCACATAGCACCTGTTAGGCAAACACGAAGATGGTCCTAAGAGCACAAAATTTGGCCATTACGCCACATTCTGTCGTCTCGACGACAGAGCAAATCCGAGACTGGCCACTTTCTGGTCTAAAGGCCGTGCGCTGTGCACCAGTCTTGCGAGCCAAGCAAAGGCCTGGTGCCCTCACGGTCTTTAGCCGCATTCCAGAATTTTCGTCAAGGCGCAGAGATATCTCCCGTGTGCGTGTTTCCAATATGCCTCCAATCATGCCCTCCCTGGCAACGCTCTCGGCGCGCGTGACGGGTTTCAACTTCGCGTCGCACCACACGTATACGACGGTAGTCACGCTGGATGGCGTCTCATGGACGCTGGCCATCCGCTACAGTAAGTTCCTGGCCTTCTACGACCAGCTAAGGGCAGCAGAACGCAGCTTCAAGTTTGACTTTCCACCCAAGAGCGGCTTCTTCTCCACACCGAAGCCTGAGGATCGCAAGCCAAGACTGGATGCGTTTCTGCAAGCGGTGACCGCGTTTTACCTGAAGAGAAAGCAGCCGAGGATGATGACCAAGCTACTACGAGAGTTTCTGCAGGTGGACAAGAAGCTGAGAGAGAACAAGAACAAGACGCCTCTAAAGCCCAAGGCGGAAGAGAAAAAGGTTGTCTGCAGCGAAAGCACTGGTAAAGAAGCAGTGGAGAAGTCCAAGGCTAAGGAGGACGCGAAGACTAAACCCAAGGGGGAAAAAACGCTTGAGCCCTCGGTCAAAGCTCAAGAGGGAAAGAAAGCACTAGTCAGCGCTGCCTGTGAGGTAGCATTGACATCTGCTATCAAGGATAACACCTCAGAGGCCAAGACGACGGAGAAGAAGGGCGAAGCCAAAGAGATCAAGGTACAGCCAAATGCTGAAGAGAAGGTGGTGAAGGTTGAAAATGAGAAGGTACTCAAAGTGGAGGAAAAGAAGGTGGAAGTCGAGAAGAAGAAGGAGGTGATAGCTGCGGAGAAGAAAGAGAAGGTGATAGTCGAGGAGACGAAGGTTGAGGAGAAGAAGGAGGAGGAGGTGAAAGCTGAGAAGAAAAAGGAGGAGACGGAGGTCGAGGAGCCCAAGGCCGTAGTCGAGCAACTGGTGGCTGAAGAGGTCAAGAATGAGAGCGTGAAGCCGACTACCACTTCTACTACAACTACAAAGACAACAACAACTACAACAACGACCGGCGGATCTACGGTGGTGGAGACAAATGTGACGAGTCAGCCCACATCATCGAAGACTGTGGTGGGAAAGACGGTGACAGTCACAAGTAACTCGGACGACCCGCATTCATTCAAGGTGGAGATGACGGAGAAGAAAGCGTCGGTGGTGACTCACGCAGCCACAGCCAAAGAAATGGTGAAGGCTGCAGAGCAGAAGGGCAAGAAGAAGAAGCGCAGCAACCGCAAGAAATCCGTCTCCAAAGCTCCACTCTCGACTGCGTCGACAGCCAGCGATGGCTTTGAGTCACCTGACGGTGTGGATGACGTGAGTCGCGTCTCGTATCTTTCAGAAACGCAAAAGAAGGCTCGCAATCAACGCCGAAAGGAAAAGCGGAAGAAAAACCAAAAGAAGATCCGCACTAATGACTTGAAGGCGTAATAGCGCTGGCCATCAGCACCAGACTCGTCTGCATACCAGTAGCCAAAGAATCTGAGCTGCATACTGTTGCGGCTGGTAGTAGTTAGGCAGATAGCACCTGGAATGGATGTTGCAGCAACGGAAAGTGGACAGCGACTCACTGCTACCACATTGGACGTTGGCTTCTCTCCTGATAGATCTTTGTGGTTTTTATAAGATGGTGACAATCGATTCTGCAACGAACGCCGTGCTGTGTGGTATGTCTGCTGGTCGTGTGCTATGGTGGACAATACATCAGGTTGATACGTTTTTCGTCACGCTCACGGCGTGCATCAAAATATTAACTCTCCTTCTCGGCGCCTAACATTGACGTTATAGCGCTATTGCTCCTTGTCCATCTCTCTTAGCTCCAAACAAGTTCACCTTTAACTCAAGCAATCATTCGTTACTAGCCCGCACAATATTTTTGTCTTTGTCCGGAAGTGATGATTGAGGTCTTTGCACTGTAAACTTGGTCAGTACCCATCGTCGTCACTATCATCATTTGCGAACTGTACGTCCCGTCATCTTCAACGATTGCTTCAACAAATGTGTGGGTGTAGGAGGATACTGGAAGGTGCTACAGTGGCATCGTAATGGTGCACAGAAGGACTCTACCGATCAATCGAATATCATCTTTGTTGGCTAGAGTGGATATTCTGATGTTGTTGATTCGATAAATAGGGAGATGGACGACCTTCTTTCGAACATCCCATGCATGACATTTCATGCTAAGCAATCTCATGCTTTTGTTCCGGTCTACGCTCCTTTGACAGCCTCCATGAGGGACCGTGTGCCTCGCTCTTGAGCATACTCTAGCATATTGGTCGCGTTCACCAAGCGTACTTCACGTGGTTGCACGACACACTTCGTGTTTTGCACGACATTAAACAGACGAAAGCATCTACCGACAAGGCGAGTGTCCTAGACTCATCCACGGACCACCGTCGCGTGCTTCTGCAACGTCTGCTTTATTCTTTTCACCAGATCAAGCGCATGCGCTTTGACGCCTTCACGCTTGCTATAGTTTTTGTAGGCCACGGACGTCTTCTTATCCGCTGTCGCTTTAGTGTCACATCGACTGATACGCGGTTTATGCGCTTCTGGAAAACGTGCACTAGCAAAATGGCCGGTTCATGCCAGAATTGCAGTTGCTATGGATACATCGAGTAACAATGATCTACATCGAGTAACAATGATCTACTCGTACTCTAGATGTTGTATCTTCAAAACCTCGTTCTACGCTCGATATCGAGTACTATGACATTACTCACGCTTAATCACTTATACGATGTTACAGACTCAAGAGGCTTAGACCTAAATTTTGCGGCGCGGGCAACTCATCTGCTTCTTCTTTCGTGTGGATATACAGTATTATCGACACGGGGCAAATGTCTTCGTTTCTATGGATGTCGACCATGTACCTTATTACAGCTGCATACAGCGCCTACAATTGGGATTTTACCCAATGTCACTATTTGATACGTATTCAAGCTGTTTGGAGACATGCATTGCAAACCTCTGTTTACATTACGAATAAAGTCTTCTTGCTATCTGTCAATCTACCAAAAAGACTAGCACCCTGTTTTCAAAATTATACAGTCGGATACGACACTTACTTTCCAATCAATCCATCAGCTCCAGCACATTCTGGCTCGTTTCTTCGACAATCGAGTCGAGTCGTTCGTTTGCGCCACGCTTTCGAACAGCGGACGGATGTCGTCGTCAGTCTTGTTGACGACCTCTTTCTTGTCCGTATACTCGTTCCTTTACTCGCACTTGGCTTGTACTTGGCTTTCATCTTACGGCACAAACGGAGGAGTGGATGCACAACCCTATTGCTATTGCTACAGACAGCCCCCTATTATCCCATACAATTGAGCGACCGAGCGTTTGCTTTTCATCCACGGCACGGCATGTGGTGCTTGTTGCCTGCTCACGCACGATGTGTCCTATGCTTCGTTTCTGATGGCAAATGACGATGTGCCATGGCTGTCGTCTGCTCCTCAACATCAGCGGGGACGTCTTGGGTATGTTCTGTGAGCTGCTGTTTGACTTTCTTTTGATCTTCGTTATTGTTGTCGATATTGTCATTGTC
>NQFO01000828.1:0-10225 GCA_003991265.1 Pseudoperonospora humuli
CCTTCACGCAACATCTACCCGCATGACCCACCGCGCTGCACTGCTTCGGTCAGCGCTGTGTCTGACGACGGGTATGTGGATTAACACTCATCCATTTGCCTCGGATTGCTCATTACTTTGCATGTGTAGCAAAACCACGTCCGTCGCCTACTCTATTCTGTTTCCCTGGCCTTGAGTCAACTCCGTGGCACGATACGTGCAAGTTTGACTGGGTGCAACGTCTTGAAGCCAACCGTGACGTCATCACGAACGAGTATCTAGGACTCAAGAAGCAACACGACGCAGTAGCTAGCAAGACAAGTGACTACAAAGTAAATGATAAGGAACATCAGTTGCATCAAGGACAATGGGACTGGCTCTCGTATGTGACGCAAGGTCGACGCCAAGCGGACTTTGCAGTGCAATGTCCTCGAACAGTCGAAATCATGGAGAGTATCCCTGGCTTTATGGCCGACCTGCCATTCGCCTACTCGTTCTTCTCCATCTTGAAGCCTGAGGTAGGTATCTCAATTTCTGCTCCACTTTGCCGTCGATGAGTTATGAACTCAAACACGTTTTGGAATTTATGATGCGCAGTCGAGCATTAAGGCTCATTCGGCTCCGTGCAACATTCGACTGCGTTGCCACTTTCCGTTGTTTGTCCCAAAAGGTTGCGGCATTCGAGTGGGGAGTGAGACGCGGCAGTGGGAAGAAGGCAAAGCGCTTCTACTGGATGGTAAGCTGTGTTGAAGGAGTTTAGAGGTGTGGTAGTGATGTTGATGACATGTATATTGTGAAAAGATGCATTTGACCACGAGGTGTGGCATGATGGGAAAGAGGGAGATCGTGTGCTGCTGCTGTTTGACGTTTGGCATCCGGATCTTGTGCAGGGAGAACGCGAAGCTATTGCTAACATGTTCAAGGAGGCGAAAGAGAAGGGATGGCTCAAGGACTACGAATAATGACGATAAGGCCATGCTGCGGACGCACAATCCAACAAATTTGGACTTGACTGAAGCACTACGCAGAGGTGCTGGTCCTCTGGAGTCGGGCCATCGTCAACGCTGGAGAAAGTCGACGCACGTCGATTTGAAGCACTTCCATCGAAAGAGGCACAGCTTTACTTTATTGTACTGGGAGTGGAAAGGCAGTTGCACAGCTTACCAGTCACTACGGTGTCTAGCACTTTCATGCAGCTGTTCTTCTTTTTGCTGGGCAGCCATCGTGTTGAAAATGTGTTCTAACGATGTCTCACTCACCCCATACTCACTTATCTGAAGTCGCTCCTTGTTTTCCTCAAGCAGGCCAAAGATTGCGTGCGGTCGCAGCGACTGTTTTGGTACCTGGAAACGAAAGTAGCTGCTACCTTGGTGCTCGATGAGCTGACAGTCTCGAAATTCCGAGCGAATGAACTCTTGCAGCTCAGCGCCCAAGTTCTCGGTGTGCCACCATGTGCAAAAGACGTCGACGGGAATGACGCCCAATGTCTCAAGGTAGCTGTTGAACATGTTGTCCTTGCTCTCGCCGTCTACAATCCCTTGAGCACGATGTGGAGCTCCGCGAGACGAACACAGACTGTGGACTTGGTCGCGTGCAATTCCAGTGCTCTTGCCATCCAGAATTCGATGCACTTCTCGCTGCAACCTTTCCATGCAAAACGTGTTGGGTTCTCGTAGCTTCACCTCCACGGTGTAGCCCCGGCCAAACTTCTGCTTCAGATGCTCAACACTTCCCAAGCATTTGAGTTTTCCACTCACCAAGATTCCCACACGTGTGCAGAGCGCTTCACACTCCTCCATGCTATGCGTGGTAAGGATGACACAAGACTCGTTGCTTGCGCAGACACTTGCAATAACATCCCACATTTTCCTTCGTGAACTCGGGTCTACTCCCGTCGAAGGCTCGTCCAGGAAGATGATTCTGGGCGAGCCAATCAAGGCGATGGCTGTTGAAAGCTTGCGCTTGTTGCCTCCGCTTAATCCTTGCGTTAGCTTCGTTCGATACTCAGTTAGTCCTACTTCCTCGATCTTCTCGTCAACGGCCACCTTTATACGGTCACCCGAAATCCCCTTAAGCCGGGCGTACAGCTCAAGCTGCTCTTCCACGGTAAGCAAGTCATGCAACGAATCAAATTGAGGGCAATATCCAACCATTCGACGCGCTTTATCACAGTCACGAGCCAAATCGTAGCCTCCCAACGTGACGAAACCATTCGTTGGAGCAATCTCACCAGTCAGAACTTTCATCGTCGTTGACTTGCCAGCTCCGTTGATACCAAGGTAACCAAAGCATTCTCCTTTTGGTATCAAAAGACACAAATCGTCCAAAGCAAGTTTGCCTTTGCGTCCATATTGTTGACGCAAATTACGGATAAACACGCTGTCATTCGGGCTGGGGTGCGATTGCTCCACTTTCCGGCGTTCTATGGCCACATCCTCATCCTCATTACGAGACACCTACCGCCGACTTTCTGGGTGCCACGACAAACTGCGGGTCTCGATGACATACACCAACAGTATGAAAAGCACAATCTCGACCGGCGTGTGGAAAGCGTGACATCTCGTTAACTTTAGTGTGTAATATCAAGAACGAGACATCTCTTTAGTCCTGATCACACCCATCATATTGTCTTCGATCACAGTCTCAAGGAAGATTTGAATCTTACCGGATGCTCTTGCCTCAAACAAGAGCTTTCGAGAGCGATTAGTAAGCAGCGCTCGCGTGATGATTTCTTGAAGTACCTTCGATACTACATGCAGATCACTATCGGAGAGCTTCATACGGTGTTTTATCACGAAATAAAAGTGAGACGCAGCCGACGAGCAGCGAATTTTGTGGACAATCCAGGACAATCTAGTGATGTTTTATGTTCGGTTGATGGTCGGTAAGAAAAAAATCCTGGTGTTTGACGTACACGACTGTATTCATCAAGATCAACGGACCTGCGCAAGGTGGCTATTGCTCGTGCATCAAGGAACAAGCAAAGGGCTACAACTGGAATTTTTCTTGCGTCATTGCTGTCGACAAAACCATTCCAGGAGAAGTGGTGGACGGTGGTGCGCCACGCCCTTGATATCTCTTGAGTTTAAACCAGACGTCCGGATATTTATGTTTCTAAATGCGAGTTCTTGAAGCTATCTATCGATGAAAACCATGAGCACGCTATTGTGAACCAAGGAATTCCGTAATATGGGTGCTGTGTACTGCTACAAGAAGAGCTATTTAGCCCTAACAGAGGCGGAGACATGACCCGCGTTGTCGTGGAACGAAGTGAAAGAAGAAAGGAAATTGCCTGCACTGGACACGCAGACTCGAGCCTCATAATGACTACGCTACCGTTCGTCATATGGCTGGGCTCATGCGTAGAGTATGAAAAAACGGTAGTCAGCGTTCCAGAAGATCATTGCTCGTCCAAGACCGTTTGCAACATTTCTGCAGCTCTTGCTGCAGTTTGATGGTCTCTCTGGACGAGCAGCTCTGCGCGCAGTGTCATCAGACGCTTGATTCCTGATACTGGATTGCCAGGTGATGCATAGGAACAGAAAAAGACGGTGGAAAAGAAACAAGCTCAAGTGCAACTTGTCACGCGTGTGACAGATGCCATCTTGGCTGTCCAGTGCGCACTTTTTGATGACGTCAACACTCAACTTACCCGCATTCTTCAATCCGCGCTCTTGTTGCGCACCATAGACGTCCATCAGAGGCAAAGGTAGTCAACCATGGAAGGCTCCACCCCACCGCTTTCCTTAGCGCCTCCTGTCTCTTCTTCATCTTCCGACGGGACGGAGCTTTTGACCATGTGCCTCTCCACTATCGTCGACTCGGACTACGACTACGCGCTTTGTGTCATGAACTCGGGCTTCTTCACGCTTAACTCATCGACCTTTGGTGTCACCTCCGCCTTGTTGTCAGACCCCACAGCTGCGACCTTATCAGGGTCGTGTTCACTTACATGCACTGAACCAACTTTCCAGTCCTCCAGCTCATGTTGCTCTGCCGCTAGCACCGTGTACAACTGTCCACAGTCGTCGCCCTCCGTGTCTTACTGTAAATCGATCATTGAAGACTCTGTGGCGAAAAGCCAAGAGTGCGGACTTTCAGCGCAGAATACAGCCTTGATTGTCTGTATGACAATCATTGCAGCATTCTTTATCGCTTTAATTGCTGCAGCGAGAATCTACGCCAACAAACAGGCAGCTATAGCTGCAGAAGGTGATGCCCTCGAGTCCAGGTTTGCATTGGCTGGTAGAGCTACATGGGAAGCAGGTCTAACCGCTTGGAGACAAGTTACCAACTTGACGTGGAAAAATCTGGTCATCCGACGGCGAAAGCCCATGTCGTTTATGCTGGAGCTGTTCCTGCCTGTGATCTTGACGCTCGCGTTGGTGTTTATTGCCAATTTGGACACGATCTTTGGAGATGAGACCTACACTATTTCATCGTCGGAAGCGGCGTCGACGTCCCAGACCATTTTGTGTACAGGGGTAAACTCGTTGGAGTTTACGGATCATGGCGCATTAAGCACCGATATGTCGACGTTCTACAGTAGTGGACAGAGCGTGATTGGACTCTTTCTACTGATTAGCTATATCAAGTTTGTGTCAACGACTACCACCACCATGGTGATTGAGAAGGAGACACGAATCCGGGAAGTGATGAAGATCATGGGACTGTCCAACGTCACTTTGTTGTGCTCGTGGTGCCTGACGACAGCAATTTTAGCGGTTCCGCTAGCTTTTGTCATCGCTGCCGAGCTTAAATTTGGCCATGTATTCCCTACGGCCGAGTACGCGACGCTAGTGT
This sequence comes from Pseudoperonospora humuli, assembly GCA_003991265.1. NCBI lineage: Eukaryota > Oomycota > Peronosporomycetes > Peronosporales > Peronosporaceae > Pseudoperonospora > Pseudoperonospora humuli. The sequence goes on from NQFO01000828.1 coordinate 4,783, forward strand.
TCTTGTTCTGGACGCTGAGCTTATCGATCGTAAGCTTTAGCTACTTTATCACGCCGTTTTTCGACAAGTCGAGGGCTGCTTCAATCACCTCAGTGCTTCTCTGGCTAGTGCTCTTCTTTCCCTTTTTTTCCGTCATCTCCAAGTCTAACTCGACCAAGTATTTGAGTGCGCTGGCACCTCCAACTGCCTTTGCACTGGGAATTGATGACTTGGTACGTCGCGCTCAGCTTGGCAGGGGGGTGGCGTATGCGATGGGAACGTTGCAATCTCCTGTTACTGTCCCGTCAGCGTTTGCAATGAGTTGGTTTTTGATCTTGGACTCTTTCATATTGGTTGCTCTCGGCTGGTACTTTGACAATGTGCTTCCTCAAGAGTTTGGCGTCCGCAAGCCGTGGAATTTCATCTTCATGAAGGACTATTGGCTCACTTTTCGTTTGGCTACAGCCAATAAGGACAAGGACAATTTCGTGCTGAGTTCTCCCAATACGGCTCCATCGCCGCAGACGCACTATTCGTCCGTATCGCCGCGAGGGGATAGGCTGCTGCGTCCGTCTTTGTCAAATGGATCTGTTGTGACGATGAAAGATGTGTCTGGACTTGGGACCATAGTCGAACCTGTCAACGCCACACTTTCAGCACAAGAACGTAACGGAACGTGTCTTCAGATTCAAGGACTTTGCAAAGAATTCTTGTCTGACGATGGAGAGGTAAAGGCCGCTGTGCATGGACTGAACCTTACTCTGTATGCTGGACAAATTTCTGCTTTGCTGGGTCATAACGGCGCAGGCAAGACGACAACGATTTCGATGTTGACAGGCCTTATTCCACCCACATCGGGTAATGCAACACTTTATGGTCGTTCTGTTCGAGAAGATCTGAACGAACTTCGCCAGATCATGGGCATATGTCCTCAGCATGATGTGCTTTTTAACGAATTAACTGTTGAAGAGCACCTGTTACTATTTGGCACGATGAAGCGCGTACGACATGATGATCTGAAAGATGAAGTGGAACGAATGATCCGAGAAGTGGGTTTGGTAGAGAAGCGGAAGGTCACTGCAAGGGATTTATCGGGTGGGCAAAAGCGCAAACTAAGTGTCGCGCTAGCTTTCATGGGCGACAGCAAGCTGGTCTTTCTGGACGAGCCCACGTCTGGTATGGATCCGTACTCCCGTCGGTTTACGTGGAACTTACTGCAACGAAACCGAGGCGACCGAGTGATTGTCCTGACCACTCATTTCATGGACGAAGCTGACATTTTGGGAGATCGTATTGCGATTATGGTGGACGGTCAACTTTGTTGCGCTGGGAGTTCGCTTTTCTTGAAGAACCGATATGGTGCGGGATATAATCTGACCATGATCAAAGCTCCCGAGTGTAACGTTGAGGCTGTGGGCTCATTTTTGCGTACTTTTGTACCTGATGCAAAATGCTTGAGCAACTTTGGATCGGAGGTTGTGTTCCAGCTTCCATTGGCATCAGTAGGAGTGTTTCCGACGATGTTACAACTTCTGGATGATGAAAAACACCGACTGCAGATTGTTCAGTATGGCGTGTCCGTGACAACTCTCGAAGAAGTGTTCTTGCGCATCTCCCGAGATCGAGAAGTCGATGCTGCCATGGGTGCTACTGCCTGTGATGTGGAGGTAGTCGATCAAATGCGCAAGACGTCAACGACTTCAGCGAATTCTCGTGGCACACTGACGAGCCCAGTATCAGTAGAGAGCACGAATCGAGTGACGATGTGGAGCCAGTACACTGCGCTACTGACAAAGCGTTTGCGCATTGCGAAGAGAGACAAGAAAAACCTCTTGAATGCCGTGTGCATTCCGCTGCTTTTCCTTATCATCCTGGTTTCAATTCCTGAGATCGATGTGGCAACTTTCATGCCTGCTGATGAGTACGCAACCGAATTCGCATCATCGTCGCGACAAGCACAATGCTCAAATGCCATTATGTCGTCACTTTTTGCTCCAAGCGCTTGTGAAAGCTCTTTATTCAACTACTGTAGTCTCGGCGTGATTGATTGCAACGCCTCAACATGCTGTGACTCAACAGCCGTCGAGTCTCCGTACTATGCGTGCAACATGTGCGATGGAACTTCATTGTCCAACCCGATTACACCATGCTACAATCGGGACTGTCTCGACCGAGACGGTGCAAAACTTCAGGCTACTTTGAATGCTTTTTTGACGTCCGTCGTCGTGATGCTGGCATTTGCTTTCGTTCCGGCCGCGTTCGTGGCATTCGTTGTGCGCGAGAAAAACCCGAATCAGAACGCAAAAAACTTGCAACTGATTTGTGGTGCCGACGTGTCAGCTTACTGGTTATCGACATGGACGCATGACGTCGTTATTGCGATGGTCACGGTGATTGCCTCCATAATTATGGTACCCTTGTCTGATCGAACGTTGGAAAGCTCTACGGAGGTGTGGGGACTTATATCTCTGGTCTGTTTGCATGCACTCGCTGTGATCCCGATGGCATATTTGTTTTCTTTCAAGTTCAAGAAGCATGCTGTAGCGCAGACATCACTGCTAGTATTTGCGCTTTGCACAGGTGGTTTGCTGAGCATCTTTTCGTTCTTGTGCAGACTCATCGACTTCGACTTGACCCCGAACAACTCGTTGGACCAATTGACGCTTTCTTCGCTTGATAGAAACTACCTGCGATGGATTTTTCTGCTTTTCCCAGGCTACAGCCTCAACAATGGCATCTATGAGATTGCCACGCGGAAACTAAGTCGAAGTTCATTGTACGGTAACGGCACCGAGACAGCTATTCCACCTTCCTTCTTTGGTCTCTGGGAAGGTCTTAGCACAAACTACACGTGTACTCCATGCTGGGATGCGACGATCGGTGAGAATTGTTGCGTGCGCAACGTGTTTGACCTGGATGTGGCTGGAGCTCCAATCCTCTATACGGCGGTCGAGATCGTGCTTTTCATGGTGTTGGTGTATGTCATCGAGACCCGCAGTTTGTCGTGGCACCCAGAAAGTCGGCGGCAGGTGTCTCGTAATGAGGATGAGGATGTGGCCATAGAACGTCGGAAAGTGGAGCAATCGCACCCCAGCCCGAATGACAGCGTGTTTATCCGTAATTTGCGTCAACAATATGGACGCAAAGGCAAACTTGCTTTGGACGATTTGTGTCTTTTGATACCAAAAGGAGAATGCTTTGGTTACCTTGGTATCAACGGAGCTGGCAAGTCAACGACGATGAAAGTTCTGACTGGTGAGATTGCTCCAACGAATGGTTTCGTCACGTTGGGAGGCTACGATTTGGCTCGTGACTGTGATAAAGCGCGTCGAATGGTTGGATATTGCCCTCAATTTGATTCGTTGCATGACTTGCTTACCGTGGAAGAGCAGCTTGAGCTGTACGCCCGGCTTAAGGGGATTTCGGGTGACCGTATAAAGGTGGCCGTTGACGAGAAGATCGAGGAAGTAGGACTAACTGAGTATCGAACGAAGCTAACGCAAGGATTAAGCGGAGGCAACAAGCGCAAGCTTTCAACAGCCATCGCCTTGATTGGCTCGCCCAGAATCATCTTCCTGGACGAGCCTTCGACGGGAGTAGACCCGAGTTCACGAAGGAAAATGTGGGATGTTATTGCAAGTGTCTGCGCAAGCAACGAGTCTTGTGTCATCCTTACCACGCATAGCATGGAGGAGTGTGAAGCGCTCTGCACACGTGTGGGAATCTTGGTGAGTGGAAAACTCAAATGCTTGGGAAGTGTTGAGCATCTGAAGCAGAAGTTTGGCCGGGGCTACACCGTGGAGGTGAAGCTACGAGAACCCAACACGTTTTGCATGGAAAGGTTGCAGCGAGAAGTGCATCGAATTCTGGATGGCAAGAGCACTGGAATTGCACGCGACCAAGTCCACAGTCTGTGTTCGTCTCGCGGAGCTCCACATCGTGCTCAAGGGATTGTAGACGGCGAGAGCAAGGACAACATGTTCAACAGCTACCTTGAGACATTGGGCGTCATTCCCGTCGACGTCTTTTGCACATGGTGGCACACCGAGAACTTGGGCGCTGAGCTGCAAGAGTTCATTCGCTCGGAATTTCGAGACTGTCAGCTCATCGAGCACCAAGGTAGCAGCTACTTTCGTTTCCAGGTACCAAAACAGTCGCTGCGACCGCACGCAATCTTTGGCCTGCTTGAGGAAAACAAGGAGCGACTTCAGATAAGTGAGTATGGGGTGAGTGAGACATCGTTAGAACACATTTTCAACACGATGGCTGCCCAGCAAAAAGAAGAACAGCTGCATGAAAGTGCTAGACACCGTAGTGACTGGTAAGCTGTGCAACTGCCTTTCCACTCCCAGTACAATAAAGTAAAGCTGTGCCTCTTTCGATGGAAGTGCTTCAAATCGACGTGCGTCGACTTTCTCCAGCGTTGACGATGGCCCGACTCCAGAGGACCAGCACCTCTGCGTAGTGCTTCAGTCAAGTCCAAATTTGTTGGATTGTGCGTCCGCAGCATGGCCTTATCGTCATTATTCGTAGTCCTTGAGCCATCCCTTCTCTTTCGCCTCCTTGAACATGTTAGCAATAGCTTCGCGTTCTCCCTGCACAAGATCCGGATGCCAAACGTCAAACAGCAGCAGCACACGATCTCCCTCTTTCCCATCATGCCACACCTCGTGGTCAAATGCATCTTTTCACAATATACATGTCATCAACATCACTACCACACCTCTAAACTCCTTCAACACAGCTTACCATCCAGTAGAAGCGCTTTGCCTTCTTCCCACTGCCGCGTCTCACTCCCCACTCGAATGCCGCAACCTTTTGGGACAAACAACGGAAAGTGGCAACGCAGTCGAATGTTGCACGGAGCCGAATGAGCCTTAATGCTCGACTGCGCATCATAAATTCCAAAACGTGTTTGAGTTCATAACTCATCGACGGCAAAGTGGAGCAGAAATTGAGATACCTACCTCAGGCTTCAAGATGGAGAAGAACGAGTAGGCGAATGGCAGGTCGGCCATAAAGCCAGGGATACTCTCCATGATTTCGACTGTTCGAGGACATTGCACTGCAAAGTCCGCTTGGCGTCGACCTTGCGTCACATACGAGAGCCAGTCCCATTGTCCTTGATGCAACTGATGTTCCTTATCATTTACTTTGTAGTCACTTGTCTTGCTAGCTACTGCGTCGTGTTGCTTCTTGAGTCCTAGATACTCGTTCGTGATGACGTCACGGTTGGCTTCAAGACGTTGCACCCAGTCAAACTTGCACGTATCGTGCCACGGAGTTGACTCAAGGCCAGGGAAACAGAATAGAGTAGGCGACGGACGTGGTTTTGCTACACATGCAAAGTAATGAGCAATCCGAGGCAAATGGATGAGTGTTAATCCACATACCCGTCGTCAGACACAGCGCTGACCGAAGCAGTGCAGCGCGGTGGGTCATGCGGGTAGATGTTGCGTGAAGG
>NQFO01000832.1:0-50164 GCA_003991265.1 Pseudoperonospora humuli
CATATAGTATTCGCGATGATCTTACGTATGTCCATGTAAATGTTCGCTACAACTGACGCAATTGCAATCCTCGCTTTGTTTGATCGACTTGACTTGAGTCCTCCGCTTAATTTGTCGTTCATTTTCAGTCGCCGCGATTGTGCTTCCCGTGATTTCGCGTAAATCTTTGTGGCTATTGGAACTCAATCATGCTCGCATCCACACAAACGGCATTTCATGCAATCCAGCCGAACCCACCGTTGAGCTCTGCATCTACAGCTACAGCTGCAGTAAAGAGTAGGTTGTAACTGCATTCGTGGTAATCAATTTTGGTGCCATGATCGCTGGAGATTGACCTGCATAAGCTGCTGAATCGACAAATAAAGCAAAATGTCGGGATATACGTTCTAACGATGGAGAAGAAGAACAGCTCCTTACCCCGGTTTCTCGAACAACGGTTACTTTGGCAAATGAGACGAAATGGCTGAGATGTCATTGCTTCTATTGTTGTTCCTCCGTCAATAGACTACGTGGAGCTACCATACTTGCAGAACGATCTCGCAAGGCGCGCAACAAGTTACTCGCCAATTCCAGAATGTGTGCTATTCCCTCGTTGTTCTGACAACGCTTGTTGAATTGAAACATGTATGTCAATAGCTGTATGAATTAAAGAGTTGCACCTTGCATATTTTAATTCGTATTTCTTAGTGGGCGAAGGCAATTATCTGGATAAATGACGAATCTATGATACGACTAATTCATAAATATCATTTATAGAAGTTTTCTTGCCGACGATTCGTGACATGCGGAAATCGATTCCCCAGCTGGATGGAAACGTGCTTACAATACAATATGATGCAACATTCCATAATCTTAGCTTAATCGTCTTTGCAGACTTTTTTACTCGCTCATTGCTTAATATTCCTGTGCAGACCTATAAGAGGTGTCACACGCAAGTTCGTGTGAAGCACATAATGATTTCCAGACCAAGACGCGAGCTGAAGCTGCAACGCTTAGTAAAGCACTTGATAGGCCGCTGTTGGAATGTTTACGAAATAGATGGTAGCAATAATCTTTCTATTTTTCCTTTTTCGATAATAGCGTTTGCCATTCTAAAATCGACGCTTGAAAAGTCCAATTAGCGGGAGACGTGCGCTGTGTAGGGTATGTAGTAAAGTATCGGTATTTGCAGATGTCAAAATAGCGTATGCATACCATAGAAAGTATCCGCTTCGGTAGTTTTGGATATTACAGTCACTTATAATATGTACACCGCAAGCACTAAATAATGTAACGTATTTAAACCTTAGGTCTCGGTTTAGAATTTACAGATTAGGACTCTCACGTACGTCCTTTACTCGCAATCGCTTGATTAGTTACAAAGAGCGAATTTGTTGATTCAAGTCGGCGTTTGTGTGCTTTGGATCTCCATAGCCGAAGCATCAGCTATCCTTTAATGACATTTTTTCTTGACGGAATCTCGTATTCTAATAGTGGATGACTCTGATCTGAAGGAGACAACGATGAGCAGAAGATGGCCTTCTTAGGTCCCCTTCAGTCTGACTCATCTTGGACGGTTTGCCCGCCTGCTGACAATATGACGTGCATCAAAAGTGTTGCTTGGCACTTGCTGCTGAGGAGCGTGTAGCCAAGCAGCAAGCGATGGGGCTATCATGGGTGATAAGCGCGCGGCTCTGAGTCACCTCACCGTGACGGTTCGATCGGGCCTCCACGGGTTGTTTTGGATGACATCGCCGTCGTTCCTGCAGAACTCACTCCACGTTGAAGTGAGCTTTTTATTATGGTTGACAGGGACCCTGCACAAGTCTGAGCTTCAAGCCTGAGCCTCCAAAAAACTTCTTTGCGCTGATGTCGAACGAGTTGCAAGAGCGCATTTATACACGCAATGTTGTCCTTAGTATTGTTTGTGGCGAGGATCTTGTAGGATCTCAATACCTAGTCACTAAACGGCGCGTCGTACGCTTTGAAAAGTATGGTCGCTAGGAGCAACGCCACGAGAAGGACATCTGGCCCCTTGCTCAAGCGTTATCATCCAAATCTGATGACAAACTCTTACTCATGATATATCTTTACGGTCAGATACGCTCTTGCATATCAACACGACGAGACATAAGTCAGGAATTAAAGCTGGCCGGCTGCACCACTGTATCGATATGAATGAGCAAATGTCTGCTTTCGATGATAGCAAACGTGTCATTCGCGAAACAAACACCCCATGGACGTCTGCCGTATCGAGTCAATGTCACGAAGAATACTGCATCGATGAAGAGATGTCGGGCATGTTTGACATGAAAAACCACTGAGTTTGCTGGGAAGAGAAAATACGGACGTGTGCTAGAGTCTGGGCCATTCGTTGAAGCCCCTAAAACAATGTAAATAGCACTTCAGCGAGAACTCTTTCGTTTGCAGCCATGGCGTTTACGATAGAAGACGAGGACGTTCAAGTCTTTCAAGCAGCGCTGTCGTTCGTAGACGAGTGCATGCTAGATGATGAAGAGATGGAAGACGCAGCAGCATTGAAACCGACTTTTAGGAGGCTGCATGAAGAAAGTGAATGGACGCAGACGAGCCCAACACTCAATGTGCCTCAAGTTGAGACGACATTCGAAGCTCATGAGATAAATTCCACAATCCCAGCTATTGCAATTGGCGATGTCACTCGTGAGATGCGAATCACAGATCAAGAAAAACTAAGACGACAGACGGAGACTAACAAACAGAAAACGAAAATGATGCTGAGGAAGGCTGGCATCTACGGAGAAGCCAACTGGATGAGCAAAGACACCAAGTTAGAAATTGCTTATCTTCACGAACGGATGGAAAAACTTCAGCTTGAACTGCAGGTTTTACAAAGTCAAAAGAGCAGACAGCGAGCAACAGGTACTTACTTTACAGCACAGGAACCTTCGGACGCGATGGACTCTGCACTTCAGATCCCAAAAGTGTGGGGAGAGATTGCTGGTCGACAACAACGACGGCTAAAAGAGGCCGAGCGTGAAAATGCTCGCTTGAAACTTGCCGTGCAGCGTCAGCAACAAGTGGCGGGTTGTATGCGGAGCTTGGTACAAAAGCGGGCTAATCATTTAGTGCGTCCCGCAGTTTGTTTTGGACACGAAAGAAGCATGAGCACTAACAATTTGGATTTGTGTCGTCACTTACGTATAGACGAGCGATTGCTCTTCCTTCATGGATTTTGGTTTCGCAAACCAGGAGTACGTTCGCATGCTGAGCTCTCGACGTGGTGGCGCAGGAGACTTTCCACTTCTATTCCAACATCTTGAGACTGCACGGCAAGAAGCCGACGCTGTATTTGCTTCCAATGGCCTCGCAAACATGATTCTTACTCCCAGCGACGTACACATTCGCCAAGGCGTCGACGGTAAATACCTTGAAGCCTTTTCGAACAAGGTACTGCCTTTTGGACTGCGCGATGCAACGGAGGCTACTTGGGATCACTTTAAGGGAGGTGAGAAGCACCTGGGTAATGGCAACATCTACGAAAAGACAGCTAAGGTTTGTGAGAACTCAGATTGAGGATGGTGTCTCGAAAATCGCTCTGACGGTTCTGGTTTTGTTGTGGCGTGATTTCAATTAGAGCCTCGACGATCCGTATACGATCATTGAAGAATTTACCAAGGAAATGCACTCCAAACACGCTCGAGCAGACATCAAGGTGCAGCAACTTGTCCGTCGCTATATTGACCTTGACCGCGACATAATCATCTGGGTTTCGGTCGCTGAGCCTGCTGAAATCAAGCACAAGATGCTACGTGGACTAACTTACCATCTTCGTGGCTATGCCATGACAAAGCGATCTGCTGCATCGACACCGGAGCACGAGATCTCTCAGCTGCAGTGCGTTTCACTGATTTCACTAGAACCGGAGGCTGAGGCCATATACGGACTCGAAACTGTGCGTGCGGTCACCAACTTCCTCATTGTGACTGCAGCTCAGAAGATGCAGGCTCATCAAGACTGTATTGAGAATGCACTCGTGGACAAACAACTACGACGGCGAGGTGTCTCGACATTCTCGTAGGGCATGGAGCATTCATCAAAAGTCATAGGAAAGATTAAATCTACTTGTATTCTATCTGAAGCGAAGGTCCGAAAATATACGGCGCGTATATTGCAGGCGAGACATACGGTACTGATAGGTATGTCACGCTGCAACAAGCGGCTTATATCCAGGATTGCCTGTCCACACGCAGCGTGCGTTACGGGTATTCTACGTGGACAATTACTCGTGGCCACTCATGTTTCTTTCCACTATGCTTTACGCGTCCACCCTCCATGCATCCCTCCCCGAGCATCTCGCTCTTGAGCAGCGCCAGCATGTTGATGGCCGCGTTCCACACGAGCCATGCGCTTCCGGAAGAGCTTCCACTTGAGAAACGACCGGTCTGCGCTAAAGTTCAGCAAGAGCGTTACGCTACTTCAGAAGTACTGCAGTCGCTCCAGGCACTTCATGTAGCTCAAGGTCTTGAACAACGACATCTCTGTAAGGATCTTCTCGTACGCTACTTGCCGTTTCTTCAAACCCTCATTCCGAGCAGTTAGTTCATCGCTCGAAGCCAGTCATGTGACATTACTCTTTCGATGTCACTTGCACAATATCGCGCTCGTTACTACGCTTAGGTTGTGGGGATTAGCGTATCAAGACCGAGCAGTCTTTCTCGTAGAAATTATGCAGAGCAGTTGCATTGAGCTTGATGTGCGCTATTGGAGCGGTAAATTTTGACGTATTGCACGTATTATAGTGTGGAGCACACAACCCTTTGAAGCTGCCACGTTTTGCAAAGGAAAAGAAGCCTGCAGCAAGATTGTCTATGGCTTATCCGGGTGATTACATTGCCGTCTTCTGTAGATAACTCACCCTCTTCGCTCATCTCGTTTCCCTATGTCTGTACAACCTGTAGGCTCATTCCCGAATCCCAACAATCGCCAGCAGTCGGCACAATTTCACTCGACGCCAGGCTTTGGTAATGCGCCGCAATTTTCGGCGCAGCCTGCAGTGGGTCAACAGCGGACACCACAACGCGGGCCTACACATCAATTCTACCAGAAACCTACAGCTGCCTCTGATCGTTCACAAGCTCCGTCGCAGGATGCAGGATTCTTCAATCAGCAGACCGCTCCTGTCTTCTCCCAAGACGTGAGTGAATTTACCGGATTACTTATCAACATAATTGGCTTGACGAGGTGTGGTGTATTGCTGTGGAGTTCTATCAGCCAGGAATGAATGCGGCTCCTCCTGCTCAGCAATTCCAGTCGACGCCGGCTAGCTTTCAGCAGCGCCATCCAGCGCGTGGGAGCAACTTTGAAGGGTATGCTCAAAACGCTCCTCAGCAGATACCACAGGGCAGCAAACCACAACATCACATGCCGCATCTTCAGCAGGCACAACAGGCTGATTTCATGAATCAGTTCTCTAGGTTGGTAGTTTTGTTCTCAATGAGAAGGTGAGGTTGGTAATGATTTGTTTTCTCATACTGAATGCAGCAACCCCGTGGCAGGACTAGCGATGAACAGTGCGCAAGATTTCCTGCAAAAACAGTCGGAGATGTACCTCCCTGGAGCGTATGGCGTGTGGGGCAGTCTTAAGTACTACTTTACTGTCAACAACTCTTATGTCAAGAGTCGTCTGAAGGTGCACATTGTGCGAATTCTGCAACGTGAATTTTTGTACTGACTGTATTGAATGGCTAGATCTTGCTGCTCCCATTCCGACACAAGAACTGGCGCCGTATGGACAACGGTGACCAAGACGAATCGAAGCCAGTACGTGTGTTTATGGTTAGATTAATCAAGCAATTTTTCTTGACGCTATAATGCTACTGTTTCAATGTCAATAGATGCAGTATGCCCCTCCTACTCGCGACAGTAACGCCCCGGATCTCTACATCCCGTTGATGGGTTTTCTTACCTATATCCTGATTGTGGGTTATTCCAAAGGCACTTCGAACCAGTACGTTGCAACATGGGCATGTTCGAATCGTTTGGGCTCAAGTAGCTGTTCTGATAATAAATTTCGGCAACAGATTCAGTCCAGATGTGATCACCAAGGATGCGAGCTACTGCCTTGTAATGCAGTTGATTGAGATTGGTGTATTGGCCGCGTGTCTTTACGTGCTGAGTAGTTCCATCTCGTTCCTCGACTTGGTATCCTTTTCCGGCTACAAGTATATTCCGTTGGTGATCAATACGGTCGTCTTCCAGCTCCTCGGCTCCATCGCCTATTATGTATCGCTTTTGTACACCGGCGTTGCCGTATCCTACTTCACGGTGAGCTGTCAACTCTACATTAACGAGTTTATAACCCTTAGTCTGACAGGATGTTTGGCACAGCTCAATTGCATGAAAGGAAGCGTTGCTGAACCAACCCCCGAAAACCGCCTTTTCCGAAACTACCTGCTCTTTGGGTGAGAAAGTCGTTGTAGGCAGCAGCCTTTGCTGTCTATGGTCTCATTGTAACTTGTGGCTGATTTGTTTCGAACGTTTGTTTCTTTCAGCGTTTCATGCTTGCAGCTTGTCTTGGTGTGCTGGATTTCGTACACTACCGCGCCCGGGGAATGATTGCGGGTGGCCAAAAGTAGACGCTACAATTTCATAGTCCTTCGGTAATAAAGAGTGTAAAGGTCTACTGCACTGCCGACTTGGCTTAATTCGCCTTTCAGCGTGTGTTTGTGTGTGTGTGTGTATGGGTGTGCTTTTGTGTGCAAGATGCCAGATAGTGGTCGTTTTGCCACATCGCCACTAACATTTAGTGCGTGATCTGTTTTCTCCAAACAATCAAGCGCGTACCACTACAATGCGTACATTCTCTAGAGTAATCTCCCTCATGGCTCCTTGTTCTCATCCGATATCACGTGGGACGACCCACTGCTTCGCTATCGAACTAAGCTAGAAAACGCTATGCATGCACCGCAAATATCAACAGCACATTATTGCCATGCTATTGGCTGAAATTACTTTAAATCAAGACTTCACTCGACGAAGATGGAGCATAGCAATGAAGCGCCTCGACGCAAGCGCAAGAGCAGGTTTAGTGATGCCCCAGCAGATTCTGCAGGACAAACAGCCAAGAAACAAGCATTTGGGACTGGTGCATCACCTGTAGTGGATCCTGCAGCCTTGGCGCGCGCTGCAGCCGCCAAGATTGCGCGCGCGATTCCTGGGTCCGTCACTGCCGCAGCAACTGTATCCGTCTCAGCAGCAGTGCCAACCGCTACAGTGACGCAGTTTGATGCAGAAGAATTGCGTCGAATTGAGCAGGAAAAGAAGCGAAGGACAGATCAGATCTACAAGTCGGTGCAGAGTCAAATGAGCCACATCAAGGAGCTGTTGCGAAAGCCTGGGGCTCCTGTGTCCGCAGCTGCCGCGGCTACACCTGCAGCAATGCAGCAATTTGTACCAGATAGTGGACCTTTCATGCCAGCTCCATTGCTTCTGGATGAACAGGGACGAGAGATTGATGCTGCGGGTAACGTCGTTGCGAAGAAACCGGTAGTGGCTCCAATAGCCACGCTGAAGGCAAATCAAGGAGGGGCGAGAGATGGAAATGCTTCGAAAAGAAACCAAAATCCGTACTTATCCCATCGTACGGTAGATGAAGAAGATAAGCTCGAGGCAATTGATCCAAGGCTGAAGACTACTAAGCGAGAAACGTACGCGACCGAAGGGAAAAGTACCTTTATCGCGGTATCATGCGCACTGACATTTTGTGATACTGCTTGTTGTGTATGTGATGGCATGATACAGACGCGCTCGTAAGACATTCAATTTCGTGGCGCAAGGAACGTATTTGAAGCAGGCAGAACAAGTGCGCGCCCGTGACGCCAAGAAAATGATGGCTGGCTTCACATCAGGTCGCAACCCACGAGGATATCAGAAGGAGGCTATCGTTCCAATTGATGATGAAGCAAACCCGGTTCCGAAAGATGCTGACGAGGGCAACAAAATGGAAATTGATAGTGCCGAAATCCCGCCTTTGCCAGAGACGTCAGTTCCTGACGTAGAATGGTGGGATGTGGCTTATCTACCAAAGGACAAGCGTGCTTTGGTGGACGAGTTTGGGTTCATTAAGGCTAAAGCCCGTAAGGAAGATCCGATGGTGTCGATATCATACGCTGACATGAAACTCAAGTATTGCGGAACTGCGCATGTAATTGAGCACCCTGTGCGACTCAATCTGATTGTCAAGCACGATGACACACCCGTGGCTGTTCCGCTCATGCTCACTGCTGCAGTACGTACCGCATGCTGCAATAGGTTGTGTGGTGAAGGCTAACTTAATGCATGCACAATGATAATGCAGGAGCGCAAGAAAATTCGTCGTCAGAATCGCGCTGACCGTGAGAAAGAGAAACAAGATAAGATAGCACTAGGTTTGCTACCTCCTCCCGAGCCAAAGGTGAAACTATCGAATATGATGCGGGTGCTGTCGGAGCAAGCTGTGGCAGACCCGTCGGCTATTGAGCGCAAGGTTCGTGAGCAGATAGCGCAGCGTGAGAAGAACCACGAAATGCGCAATTTTGCGCGCAAGCTTACGCCCGAAGAGCGTCGTGAGAAGAAGCTTCGCAAGATCAAAGAGGATGCCGCTGGGGATATCCATGTGGCGCTCTTCAAGTACGTCTTTGCACCTCTTTGTGCTATGATATGTCGTCGTCAATTGACTTTGTTCAAATTTACTGCATGAAAAGGGTGCCGGATCTCTCAGACCCGCAGCATCGTTTCAAGGTTGATGTTAATGCGCAACAATATCATCTCACGGGTGGTGTGCTGCTTTGTAAAGATTGCAATATCAACATGGTGGTCGTGGAAGGAGGTAAGAAGGCCGTTAAGCAGTACACGAAGCTGATGATGCGACGCATCAACTGGAATGGGGATCGTGGGGCAGACCAAGAGTCAGAGAGTGAAGATGAGGACAAGCCGAAGCGCGGCCATGGGTGCCTGCTCGTTTGGCAGGGCGTCGTAGCTCGCAAGGCTTTCAACAATTTTCGCTTCCAGGAGTGCCGGACGTCGGTCACAGCGCGAAAGGTAATGGAAGCCAAGAACGTCGTTCATTACTGGGACCTTGTGGAGAAGTCAGTGGAGACCACAGCAACTGCTCCGTAAAAAACAGGGGAATGGCTCCTCAATATGACAATTTCACGACAGCAGAATGCTTTGATGTTTATTGGTTGGACAAATCCACGGTTCAAATTGCGTACCATCGTCGGCGGAACAGATCTTGGCAGAAACACGGCGTTCGCAAGTGCTCAGTCGTCCTGGTTTTACGGATGCGACGTTGGGATTGACGCTGCATCGTTGCCCAAGTCGTCGCTTCGCTTAGGATCGCTGTTGGATGCGATCATTGAGGAGACGATCCGTGTATCCACGACCATTAATGATTCCAAAGTAGCAGCGTCGGAGTGCGCTAAAGCCAATCTTTTGACTTGCCCTCCACCTTTTGATCGATGGATGTTATTCAACATAAAGGAAAGCTTAGGTCTTTACGGCGCAAATTTGCGTGGCGGATTTGCGTGGCGTGCAGCCTCGTCATTACATTAGGGCTATGTAGTAGACAATACCAGAGCAAGACGTGTCTACTACGCTCGCTTCCTCGTCACCTGACAAGAGTTGCGTCTGACACGACGTCACTGTGCTCTAGTCTGCTCAGCATGGCTAAGGTGAAGCGTTACGGTATCTGCAACTTCGCGACAGCCTGAGTGGTATATGTAGCCAGTACGCTGAAAATTCCTCGTCATCTGCTCGTATTTTCGGTGCACACGTGCGTCCGTGTCAGACAAGTCTTCGCTGTGAAAAAGGGCAGCGACGACAACGACGACTACGACAAGGACAGCCTAGTCAGGGCCGCAAACGCTTGAGCGCGCTCTGCACCGATAGCACACGATAATATTAACCGTAGACGTCGGAACGCTGTGCACACAAAATGACTCTCGCCATCTGTTCGGCGGTCATACGTGCCTAGCTTTAGCCTCGACACTGCACAGGCATGCAGCCTGGTCAGCGCAACAGATCGTCGGGCAAACGATCGGCAGATAGTTCATTGGATCTTCTGGCTGCTGTACGCGCCAAGTTGATCCAGACTCTTCTTACTTTTCCGTTTTTTCTCTTCCCACACCCCCTTTTACGCCTTGTTGCACTCAACACATGCAAACCAAAGCGCTCGCTGTGTCGATTGTCCTGCAAGCAGCGAGAAAACGGGGCCAGCACAAGATTGACGGCGCCAGATGGGGATAATGGCCGTGGAGCAGCCTCGAGCCCCATCCCTGGCTGCCCAATAGTGAGTGCGAGCCATAAGGCTGTCGCCTGTGCAGCCTATCCCAAAGCGGGGAAGACGAGAGCAGTAGTGAATAAAGGGCAAAAATAAATAAATCAATCAATCACTAAATGAAGCAAACGCTACGAATACCATCATGGCATCTTTGGAGCTAGCTAAATCACTCTTAGCGTCAAAGAAGCTTCCGTCTTGCGTCGCGTCCTCACCGCGAACGGCAGCAGAAGGCAGAGCAGAGCAGAGAAAAAAACGAATAAGGTCCTTGGTTGGTGCTCGTCTATGTTCGATGTTTTTGAATTTCCTCTGAACCTGATTGTCTTGGGGTTTGTATGAAATTGCAAATTCGAGTCAAGATAAAAGCAGAAGAGGCAGGGTTGTGTGTGTGTTGCGCTCCGTCGTCGATCCTGATACAATGCACGGATGGCGACGACCGCTTCTACCTAAGGTTCAGCTCTGGTGAGAAATTCTATCACTGTCCACTCGCGAGTCGAGACCAAGAACTCAGCGGCTCGAGTACGTCATAACGCAATTCACTCGTGTTAGAAATCGACAGTTTAGCTTTGGAGCTTCTCTTGCCATCAACACCTGACTGTACCTGCAGTGCCTCGCTCGCCTTCTCCGTCTCGCTCCCTGCCACATTTCGATTCTACCAGACTCGACCGACAAAACTCGATCGACTTTTTTTTTCGCTCTCTCTCTCTCTCTCCACACTTAGCTCCCACACACACACACACAAGACGACAATGCGCATGACTGACATGGAACCCATTGAGACTACGAGCTACGGCAGTCCCAACCGAATGCACGTGCTGGCCAACGGTGACATTGTAGACTGTGGACGTCTACCGCAGTCGGCTCGCAACAACCTCTACAAGACGGAACTCTGCAAACACTACACGGAGAATGGCAGCTGCCGCTACGGCTCCAAGTGTCAGTTTGCTCACGGTGAGGACGAGCTGCGTGGCGTGCTGCGCCACCCTAAGTACAAGACAACTCGCTGCAAAGCCTATTTGTCATCGGGCAAGTGCATGTACGGCTCACGTTGCCGCTTCATTCACACCCGACACCCTGGTGAAGAGGATCAGCGGTTTGTCAATTACGGCAGCAGCGACTTGTCGAGCACCGCAAGTGAGTCAGACGATCAGGAGACGCCGTCGAAGGACCTCTTGTTCAACCCGTATGGCAACGTGCTAGAACCGATCGACTTATCGCAGCCATTCGGTGGCTTCAATCAACCAATGTCACTATCCGCCACTTTTCCACCCCTATCGGGCTTGTCGCCGCCTACGTCAGAGTTTGACTCGTACCTGAGCCGCGACCCGTTCCTAGACTATTCGTTCCAGAGCAGCGATCTCGGCAGCTTTGGTCTTCGCAGCAGTATCACGAGCAGCTGCAGTGCTGAAGCTTTGAATACCCTATCGCCTCGCTCAGCAAGCAGCACGGAGTCTGCCACATCCAAGTTTTCACGCCTGACGATCTTCCAGCGCATTTGCCGTGAAGACGAATAAGATTGGCAGCTCTTGAGGTTCGTTTCCGGCCAGCTTCATCATAATTTATCAGACGACCAAATGCAAAAAGGAACACTCGAAAGAAGGTCCTGGCTTCAACCGCAGCATCAAGACTTCCCCAACCTGGATATGAAGAGAAGGAAATGTGTGTATAACTGCCGTCGGTGGATTGACGGCAGGCTCCCGCCTGTAGTATTTTACAAAGAAGAAAATTTTATTGCCCCATTAGAGTTTCCATCCATCTCTGTATTAGTTCGTCCGCCACTTCTTTGAGCGTAAATCCCTCATTTATCGGTGGCATGTCACCTCCTCCAACATTCAGGCCTGCCTGGGTGGGTACTTCCTCGTGTCCACGATATTCTCCATCTACCGTCTGGAGAGTTCTATGCGCCCGTGTCCTTGCACTTCGCCTTTAAGCAGATAGACCATGTTGATGGCCGCGTCCACTTCTCAATCTCAGTACTTACGGTGCTCTCTACAGAGCACTCCGTATCTTCAAACTGGTAGCACAACGCCTTTACGCTTCTTCGCTTCGGTAGCTTTGTGTCGATTTTGTAGCTGACCGTCGAAAGCGTCTGGTGGCACTGCGACAAGAGCTTGCTCGTCCATGAACAATACCATCGCGCGCTTCAGCAGCGTCTCTGCCAATACTTTTACCGGACTGGGCGCGTGTCCTTTGATGCCATTGCACATGCTTCAGTCCCCAAAAGCCACGCACGTCTTCATGCTCACCGTCAGAATAATGCGCTTCGCTAGAACGCCACATTGCTGTAGAAGTACTGCAGTCGCTCCAGATACTTCGTGTAGCTTGCGGTCTTGAATGACGGCATCTCTGCAAGAATCTCTTCGTATTCAGGGTGCCGTTTCTTCAGGCCCTCATTCCAAGCAGTAACTCGCTTGAAGCCGACCATGTGACGGCACTCCTTCTATGTCACTTGCACGATATTGCGCTCGTTACGACGATCAGGTTGCGGGATCGGTGGATCTAGACCGGGCGGTTCTTCTTTTCTTTTCTTCCTCTTTTACTTCCACTTCCTAGACCTGCTTTCATAGCACCAACTTTTGTGCGGATACAAGTCCTCTCTCACAGCCGTACACAGCAGTCGCTTCCCAAAGGTCAAGCCCGATGACGAATCTAGGAAGTACCAATGAACACTCGGAAGAGTTCTTGTCGGTCCGCTTCTCACGTGAACAATATAGCAAAGCCGACGCATTGTATCCGTCGCTCGTTGCTTGATTGGCAATGAGGCGACTAGCGAACTGATACTTCTTTTCCACTGTCATTTCCACGAACTCGCTCTTCTTGGCATCATTCCCTTGATGTATGGTCTCAAACTGGGAGGTATCAAATGCGCGGCGCACTACAGTTCCCTTGTTCTCCTAAGACGACTTATTGACAGCGACACACCATGAAGGTTCCTTCAACTTGCTTCTCAGTGCGCGCGTAGAAACCATACAATGTACGCTCTCGTGTAAGTTGGGGACACTGGAAACGCTCGCTGAGGTTCATCCACCAATCACAGTCTGATGCGACCAAAGTAAATGTGCGAGGGTCAAGGACAGTAGTCTGAACCAATCACATACGCAGAAAATCAAAGATAGACTTTATTGAAGGCGGATGTGAACGCGAGTATGGATTGGTAGAAATCGCGGCTTTGTCACTTTTTTTATTGGAGATAATGAAGGACACAGGTGCAAGGATGCAGGAACACCAAAGAACGTCGGACTCGTCACAAAGCCAGATTTTTTAGTGCTTGCAATCGTCATGCACACCGAGGCGCTCGTCATCACGTGGATCAGTATGTGCGTGATCATGGTGAGACCGTGTGTGGATTTGGTGCTGCAAAATGCTTGAATAACGCTTGTGCATGGACATGTTCAGTAGCTGTACAGTGATCCACGGCTCTGGATTGTCGTGGCCTCTTCAATGGTATTAGATTTCAGCACCTTTGTAATTGTCGTGTGGTTGCGAGTCTAGTGTTGACGTGTGAGTTGCTGTTGGATTTCAGTCTTTTGCGATGGTTCGAGTGATGATCGTCCCGCTTGCTTCGTCCAAGATGAAAGCCTTTTCTGCATTATCAACTTCTGGCCAGCTGCTGTTCAGCAATACGGCAGTATCGATGCTTCATTCGACGCTGTCATCGCTGTTGGCCATTTTGGCACTGCTCACCTCGCACTCACTAAATGATGACTACGTCAACACTGTCACAAGGGGTGAATTCCTCGCCACTGCAGTATCGACGGGTAATGCGCACTTGCTGTACATTTTGAAGCTCTGGGTGTACAAACATGTTGTATTTTTCTCCAGGGTACTTTGCGTATGACTTGTGGGACTATGTGCTGAATGGGCTGTATATCAAATCTCCAAGCATCATTCTGCATCACGTAGTGGTGCTTGTCTGTTATATTTCCGCGCTCTCCAACACAGTCGGCGTTCCGCTGCTATCACTCGCGCTTGTCTGCGAGCTGCACTCGATGTTCATGCATGCTCGGAAGCTGTTGACAATGAGCAATTACAGTGTGCGACAGTCTGCATTGCTTCGGTGGGTCTGGCGCGCACAGTGGACATCGTTCGTCGTGGTACGGCTCCTGCCTCACATGATCGTTGCCGCACTGACGTATCAAGCAAGAAGATTTTTTGAACAACAGGTACTTTGCATGTTTCATTGTTCGCTGCGCTGCGAGTTGCTCTAACGATACAATGTGTCTCGTATTTGCAGCTGCACTTTGTCATGGCGTTCAGTGGGATCATTTTCATCAATTTGCTCAACGCCCAGGTACATCCTCAGTCATTCGACTCTGCTCATTATGATCACTAACCGTGGACATGACTTTACAGCTTTTCCTTGACGTGCGCAAAGCTTACCAGAAGGACTATCAGCGGCAGTGATCCTCTAACATCCAGGCTTGCCTGGGCGGGTACTTTCTCGTATCCACGACTTTCTCTATCTACCGTCTGAAGGGTTTCATGCGCCCGTGTCCTTGCAAAAATTCGCTCGATCGCACAACAATATGCAACCTATTTAACATTTCGGTCAAAATTGTTTTATAATGACGACAAAGTATGAGCATTTCAGTGTAATTTTGTAAAGCGACCAAAATCTGCAGGCTCCCCATACTTGCTTGAAGAAGTCGAGTAAACATATGTTGCAATGAAACAAATACAGCAAGAAGAGTGGTATACGATACATGATTATTATCCGTCGAGCGCATAAACGTTAGCAAAAGTTGAGGTCGAAGTTCCATCGCTATATGCATCGCTCCAATCATGCTACTTCTCAAGTCTCGAGTTGGCTGTCTTGACAAATGTTCGGCCAAACGGCATGGCTCTGATGCTAGCCTCAGCGTATCTTTGTTGTAGAAACAAACGCGGGATGGAAGCAATTCGCTTCGCTAGCACGTCCACCGCCTTTGCCTTGAAATGAACGGCCATCCTCATCTACTATAAATTCTAGCAGAAACCGTAGATAAAATTAGAAAAGCTTTTGATGAAACGTGAGACATCTTTTTGGAAAGATGACAAATCTGTGCCTCCTGTAATACAACTTCAATCAAACGTTTGATTGAATCAAATTATTTTTGCATTCCTTCTTGAAGAAATTGCGCAGCGAAATAGCAAACAATTCAGAGAGGGAGGCGCAGGCGAGCACCATCATGACCATGAAGGGCGCCAAGAAGGATGCAGAGTGGTTCTCTCCCGAAGAGCTGGCAGCTGCGCGTGAGGAGTACCTTCAAGAGCAAGAGATGGAGCAGCCGTCACCTCAGGTACAGAATAAACGTTGTGTACATCTGATTCCGTGAAAAATGCTGTGATGTTAAAAATGTGTTGCTGTTGAGGAGTGAAGGTCAAGCTGCGATATGCCATTGCATTGGCAAAAAGCCGCAAACGTGACGACAAATACCGCGCTATTGGTTTACTGGAAGGTGCGCGCTGAGCGAGTTCGCTCAATCAAAGGTGAAGGTTGATACTGATCTGATGTCTCTTTGTTCTTAGATTTGCTCAAGCAAAATTATGCGCCCAAGGAGAGTTTGTACTGGATTTCATTGACACTTTGCGGTTTGGGCGAGTACCGCGCTAGTCGCAGCTACTGCGAACGCTTGCTTCGGATGGAGCCGTCACATATGAAGGCTCAGTTGCTGCACAAGAGGATCAAAGAGGTCGTGGCAAAAGGTTCGCGTCTGCGTAGACTAGGGGTGTTGTATATCGAGAAGCTAATACGAAGCATTGCGTGGAGCAGAAGATGGAGTAGTGGGCGTGGGCATCGTTGGTGCAGTGGTCGTTGCGGGGCTAGCACTCAAGTTCTTGCTGAAGAAATAAGCTGGAGAGACAAACTCGAAGACCTGAACGTAAGTATCATCAAAGTGAGTCAACATCATGAACAAAATCGCGCTACAAGTTGCAGCATTCAAAAGTGCGGCTGCTCACTTGTCTTTCTTTATCATTAGCAGACAACAAGACCACGTACCGCAGCAGTGTGAACGCACCAAAATTACTCACTACCTATCAATTTTCGTATCCCTAAATGCATACTTCCCGTGCCTTACAGTTGGGACAGAGCCTGTTGTTCGTCGACGCTAAGTTTCGCCCACGCGCTTTGCACCACTGGACTCGGTAGCTGAGATTGTAACTTGACCAGCATCTCACGAAGCTGCGGCTTGGACTCGTCCGAGATAGTGGACACTTCGTCGTCCTCTGCGGCATCCTCCGCTGCAGCCATGTCAAACACTGTCCATTGACAAAGGAAAAGCAAAAGAACAGGCAGTTAGATGCAAGCCCACTTTGGCAGTACAAGCAATAGACACAACAACAACTTACAAAGAGCTGAGGCGAACACCTTCAAGATCTGGGTGAGATTAGCGTAATCGACGCCAAGCACATGAGCATTGCCGCTATTCACCAATGCAATCAGACGAGAGTGCACATCCCGAGCCTCAAGCACATCCGTGTGAAGCGGCAGCCAGCTGAGCCACAGAGGCCACATCTTGGCAGCATCTACCGCCCCCTCGCGCGCTAGACAGATCTTGGCCACTGCGCTAATGGCGTTGTCGCGTGCGGCACCGACTTCATCATCATCTACATTCGTCGATACGCTAATTAAGTGTACCATCTTCTCAAGTGCGTTCTGGCAGAATGGATCGAAAGCAGCGCCACACTTTTCAGCACTGACACCAACACCGTAAGCGGACGCTTGGATCACTGACGGACTCTGGTCCTCCAAACCCTGAATAAGGTGGTTCAAGAACAACGGCAGCAACTCTTGAGCAGATGCACCGCAGTGTTCGATGATATCATCAATCATGCAGATAGCCTGGCCACGCAGCATCGGCACTGTCTTCTGCTCCAACAGTGGTGTCACGAACGCCAACAGGTGCGCTTTGAACACAGGAAAGAATGCTTCCTTCTGGATCTTCACGATCCAGCCAATCGAGTCGATCATAGAGCGGAAGACGCCTTCTTCCAGCTCGTCGTTGTCCGTCTGCTGCAAAGCAGCTTCGGCGTCGTAATCTTCATCCTGTTGATTCTCATGGTGCTGTACTAATAGACGCTGTGCACTGTTGGACGCCACGGTCTTAAAGACCTCCACCACGCGTGGAACGTGATCTAAAGGAACACCTACCTGAAAACCCTTATCCTGGCTCTCCTTGCACACTTCCAAGACCGCAGACATGGCCTCAGCAAATGCGCCAAGGCACTCGAGATCCTCTTCCTCCTGCAGACCCTTAAGCATTGGCTCGAAAAACTTTTCAAAAAGCTGCTGCGGGAACTGCGGCGCTGTTGCGCCGTGGCCGTAGTTTAGCGTGCCGTCCACAGCGCAGTTCAGCAGTTTGGCCATGGTCAAACTGCTCACAATACGAATATCTTCCACGTACTCAAAGTCTATCAGCGGGATCATCACCTGCGCCACCTCGGCCACGTATGGGTAGAACCAGCCTTCCAAATCAAGCGCCGACTGATAAAGCATATTGCATGCATTCGTCTTGTCTTCTAGAGCACTCGTGTTGATTTCCAGGCGCTTCTTGCCGACGCCACGGATATTCAACGTCATGGAGTCCTTGCCATCGATAGTTTGGCCATCCTCCTCGTCGTGGTCGTCAGTGACATCCGATAGCTGAATGTCAGGCTGGGTCTGTGCTTGCTTGATAAGTGCCGGGACCACGTGAGGCAAATATGGCACGAAGTCCTCCTTCAAGATGCTACCGATACGCACGCACGATTGCGCCACATACTGCACCTCGGGACCTTCTAACTCCTCGCTGGATTGCACACGCACCAAAATCTCCATGATCTCCTTGGCATCGTTCACAAAACGCTCCTTACCCACGGCCTGGCCGATAAGGGCAATCGATTCCATGGATTTGCCACGCAGCAAAGAGTACTCCTTGCCATGGGCATTGGTCAATACTTCCTTTGCAAGCGGGATGAAAATGTCGTAGAAGCGGAGGAATTCATCGCCAATGACCTTCGCCACGCTAGCTACAGCTGTGATAGCTTGCTCTTGTACCTGGCGCGGGCACGAGCGCATTGTGTTAAACAAAGCCTCAAGTAGAGCTTGGCTGTACGGGGTCACGTACTTGGCCTTGCACACGTTTGTGTTGCAGAAGTTAATGACCACACTAGCAGCCAGAGCGCGGGTACGCAATACGCCCTGCTCATTCTGAATCAGCGCCGTAAGCGCCGGTACCACCACCGAGTGAAATCTCGCTTGAAAGTTCTTGCCCTTCTCTACTTCACCAAAGTCCTCGGCAATCTGTCCAATGCTGTGCAGTGCAGCGTATTGCACACGCGGGTGCTGGTCGTTCAAGAAAGGCAGAACCATGCCCACCACATTGTCGAGCTCGCGGGCCATGAGCGACTTTGAACCTTCGCCTAGTAGGCAGACAGCGTATAGGCCAGCACGACGTTTGCGCCAGTCGGCATCTCCGAGAAAACCTTTGATGACAGGGATGGCCACAGGAAGTACAGCGTTGCCACCTAGAGACGTGCTCAGACGATCAATAGCCGCAGCACTAGCTTCACTGATCGAGTTGTCGGTATCATTGGCCTCCGTGAAGCTCTCCGGGTC
This sequence comes from Pseudoperonospora humuli, assembly GCA_003991265.1. Taxonomy (NCBI): domain Eukaryota; phylum Oomycota; class Peronosporomycetes; order Peronosporales; family Peronosporaceae; genus Pseudoperonospora; species Pseudoperonospora humuli. The sequence goes on from NQFO01000832.1 coordinate 18,855, forward strand.
GTCAAATTTGTGTACCCATGTCTCGTCCTCGTCGACTTCGCACATTAGCTGAATGACGAGAGGAACTACGTTATTGACGATGAATTGCGACTTGCGCACCATACCACCAGCATTCTCACACAGGGAGATAAGGAACTCGAGAGCAAGTTCACGAGTCTCTGAGTCCAGCTCCTGTGACGAGCAGATGAAGATCATAGCACGAGCCACATCGTCCAGGGAACTGCGAAAGAACTTTGGGTGCACGTCAGCAATTTGCACGAGAGCTGACAGCACCTCACGGAACGCAACTTCGTCTCCAGTATTCACCAAGATCTCAATAATGCGCAGCATGGGGGTCACGATAATCGTAAATGCCGCTAGTTCCTGCTTGTCCTCAAGTGTGAGCAAGAAGGCCGACGCGGCCTTGAGACTGGCAATTTGCACATCTCCGTTAGCGTCGTTGAGCGAATTGGTGAATAGAGTGAGAAAGCTCTCCTTGTGCGGGACCAGCAGGTCGCCGGCGTATTCGGCCAGCTTGGCCAGCAAGTCAAAGGCCGTCACACGCAGTGATGCGTCAGTGTTTGTGGTAAGAGCCGACACGACGTTCAACAGCTCAGGCCACGTCTGCTCGTGTTTTTCCGAGACAGCGGCCAGTTCAGCGATCAAGTGGCCCAGTTTGCGGCGGACGTGGGCTACGGGCTCGCCGGCGATGGCCTCCAGCAGCTGCGCTTTAAGAGTGGCCTGCACGGTCGCGTCTAGCTGCGAGTACACACCGGCCTTGATCTCTAGCAGTGGGCGTAGCAGCACAGGAGCAAAAGCGCGTGCTTCCGGCTCGGGGGCTAAGCGCAGCAATTGCACCAGGTTAACTACGAGCGTCTGCGGCTGCTCGACTTTACATGCCTCGTACGTCGCCTCGGCCTGCTTGCGCGTCGCGTTATCATTGCTCATAAGAGCGGCCACGAGCGCCGAAAAGTCCATGATAAGAGCAAGTGGAGCAATACAAAGGGGGACGAGCGCACTAGCGACTTTAGAAGGAACGAGCGAATGGTAGACGTAGTCGCTAGCTCAGCCAATCGATCAAAGCACGAGGAAGGCAACTTGACCTTGCCTCATAGATCCTCTTTCATTGGACAAAACGTGGTCACGTTGCGGGGATAAAAAGTCAACAGTTCAGCATCCGGCTTTGTCACAATGTCATCTGTGGCCATTATATGCAGACGACTAGCTGCGCAAATGTCAATCACAATGTCACCAGCGTGTCTCGATGGCAGAGTCTGAAGCTGACGGTCGTCAAGTATCTAATTACCAACATGCTGCGATCGAAACCTCACAAAAGTGCACTTTTCTGTAGATATGATAGGTATAATATGGCATGGTATTAGCTTAGCGTGTACAAGTCTCGGTGTTGTTGGAATAAGTAAGCACCTTTAGTAAACACCTTAACTAACGATGACGACGACAAAATGAGGACAACGCGTACGGCTTTGAGAATTTCTCATTGGTTTTTGTAAAATGTCCTTAATGTCTTATTGTATAAATGCTCTTTTTACACGAAAGCTAGTTTAAACAAGTATTCGTATTCGCACGTCTCGAACTTTCGTCTTAATTATATTTGTTTTGGACAAAGCGTTACGGCAGCTAAAGCTGATGGGTTTCTCTGCGAAATGCATGTAACAAGGCTGCATGTCTTCGCGTAGTGTATACTGTCTGCGCTCGTAATAGAACGTTGAGCATCCACTTCAATATTGACGGTCCGGTGAAGCCAACTGTATAGACATACTACCACGGTGCATTATACTGATCGCTCTGTTTTTCATTGCAGTAGAGAGAACGGCTATATCAATTAAGTATCACATGTCTTAATTTATATATCCATCTGTCCAATCGAGATTAGAAATTCAGATTGTTAAGTAACGTCTGGTCGGTACCGCCATGATGTTGTTCATAAATGAGCTCTTCTCCGCCTCTAAGCTGCATCTCTACCACATTTTCCACCGCTCACATCTCGGTAATTGCAACGTCAGACTCTAAACGAAACGTGATGCCCAAGCCAGCAGTGATGATGCATCTATCACCCGCCAAGGAGATAGCAATTCGCCTCTTACCCGGCAACGACGTATGCTATTCTGCGACTTAATATTCTAAACACTGGTTTCTAACGTTAATGTTTCATTTACTTCTAGCGCTGCGCTGACTGCAAAGCCATCTGTCCCCAATGGGCTGGCGTCTCGTTCGGTGTTTTACTCTGTCTGGCCTGTGCCGGTAAGCACCGCTCTCTGGGTGTGCGAACGAGCTTTGTCAAGTCTTTGGTCATGGATGCTTGGTCCACAAGTGAAGTACACGCGCTGGAAATGGGCGGTAATGCCAAATGGACTGCTGTGTGTACTGGAGCTGGAATTGCAGACCTCGCAATGCTGGAAAAGTACTCGTCCAGTGTGGCAAAAGCCTACAAGAGTCACTTGTCTCTAGCTACAGCAAAAGAGTCATCGATAGAGTGCGCGTTCACGGCGACGTCGTTCCTGACGATACTTGCTGGTATTACATCTCCAAGCGAAGAAGCCCCTGCTTTGACAGAGCACTCTGAATCATCACTGAAAATAACTACGACCGAACGTTTGAGCGATTGTGCTAACGACATTACGGCCAAGTGCACAACGTGTAGCTTGATGGTACCATTGGACGAACTGAATTCGCATTCGAAACTCTGCACTGTCGATGTATCGGTAAGTTTTGAGAAAGATTCGTCTTGATGATGCGTCACAAATGCTTACATTGCTGTGTGTGTGCTTCTGTCGGATCACCATCAGCAAGTGGTGGAATGGAGAAAGTATGAGCGAAAGATTGGTACTGCCGGTGAACCGTTAGGCTTGACCCTGGCAAAGACCAGCAGTAATTATGCAGAAGTGTCTCGAATTATCCCTGGCGGTGCTGCAGAGCGAGCTAACGTGATCGTGGGCAGCGTGCTGATAGGTATCGACAGCGAGAAGAACTTGAAATTCGACGAGGTCGTGACCATGCTGCGAACTCTACCGCGGCCGATATTGTTTCACTTTGCCTTTCGCTCTCGGACGGTACCAAAGACAGTGATGACATCCATGACGGAACCCAAGATCATTGAATTTGATGTAACGCTGCGTGACAAGGAGGAACTTGGGTGTTCATTGTCGGTGAATGATTTTTACTGCGTCGTACGTAGCGTCGACGACGAGTGTATTGCAAGAAGAAATGGCATTTTGGTTGGGTCGCGAGTGGTTGCCATTAACGGACAGAAGTACTTGAAGCCGAAGGATTTAATCCATGAAATCTGCACCGCCCAGCGTCCGATTAGAATAACGGTGCATCGTGTGGAAGGGCTCATGAGAGGACGGAGCATGTGAAGGAGGCGAAGAATGGCTACGGATTGCCGACGATAAAGCGACGTCTGGCGACTTGGTGGTAGTCATCGAGGAATCTTTCATAGGTCATGTAAATAACAGAGATTGAATGCATGTACTGAAGTATTTACGCTGTCATAAGAGACCAGGTTCGCTAATGTTGTTTCCTGCTTATTCTACACATCGGAAATCACTTGGCCTCTACGATGTTGGTTGCTATAGTAGCTAATCACATAGTCTGGTGGTGCGTCTTTTTCCTTGGAAAGAAAGCGGATGCTGGAAAACATCGGATGGTACATCACTTGCTTGAGTGTGGGGCGTTCTACGGGGTCAAAACTAACCAATTTGTTTAGCAGACTCATGGCCCCCGGAATTGTCTGCAATCCTTCACGGCATCGACGAATGACATCGTTAGAGCCACTGGTGATAGAGTACAACGATCTATGATGGTCAAATTGACTCTTTGTCGACTTCATCGCCCCCTTCGCGCCTTTTGTTCGTCTGGATTGTCGCTGAGAGTGAAGACATGCTGGATCCTCTGGTCTTAGATGTTTCAGCAACAGCTGCCACACCTTGTCAATTCCTCTGCTTTCGCTTGGATTTCGCTCTGGTAGACCAAAAAGTACAACGAATCGATAGAGAGTGTGACAGAGCGTGTCCTCGTCGTCACCGCGCGCTACGCTTTTAATCACAGAGAATCCTGAATTCTTTCGTGCGCTCTAAACGGTACATTCAAGGTCAACCATGGAAATTCAAGTCATCGTGTTAGACGGAGAAGAACGCACTTTCAATCAAGAAATACGCACCATCCAAATGAACTTCAGGTCCTTCAAAAGGTCTGAGGGACAACGCACTTCTTCCAAAATTTCTTCGTATGGCGCGCTACGTACAACAAACTGGTCAAATGCAACACTGATCAGACCACGAGTCCACATACATACCTTCCAGTGAACAAGTGAAGCATGCAGAGTCCCAGACAAAACGTGTCTGCTGCATACGATTGCTTGGCTGCGTCACCTTCTAATAAGAATTCGATCGCTGAGTTTTCCAGTGTAGTGAATTGGTCAATCGTGACGGGGTTTCCCAAGTTTTCGAGGTTAGAGTCGGCCGCGCCATAATCTGCCAACTTCACCCAGTACGAAAACGAGGCAGGCATTTGGAGAACAAAGCAAACGTCTTCCACCAAATAGTGCAGTACGACATCTGATCCCGGGTCCTTGCAAAGATTAGCACGACTGATGTCCTTAAGAAAAAAATTGAGAAGCTGTGCACATTGAGCACGACTATGTGAGTTCATGCTTGCACACACTTCAATTACACAACGAGGCTGAACAAACCTTGAGATCACAGTGCCGCAGGTTGAACTTTTCTCGAGCGCAGTACAGACTATAGACCATTTGAAAGAAAAATGGCATGACCACAGTTGCCAGGGGAAGAGTCTTGTTCTGTTGCAGTCCGATGAAATCTTCCAGATCACCGCCGTCACAAAACTCCATCCGAATGTATTGGAACAACCGTTTGCCATCGTCACTTGAGGATACCAGTTTGTCCTCTCGACGAATTGCAGTACATGGATTGGCATGTATCTCCGTTAGCGACTCAGTCGGTTTGCGATGTGTTTTGTCACCCCAGAGATCAGAGCGTGGTTGCTCGTGCGCAAGAAAGACGTCGTAAATTCGGAGAAAGTTTGGACAAATACCGTGCTCTGTTGCATGCGACAGCAGCACTGAATGAGCCACCTCTTGACGAACAATACTCTACGAGAAAGCAGTCATCTAGTGAGTGCATGCATGGATGTCATAACTACTCGAATCATTGATATGCTCACCTGGTTACCAGCGTCTTCAATTGCGCTAATGTCCATCACGCTGATAGCCTCCAGTCGATTTTGCTCGGACGAAAACACTTTGAACACTTCTTTGTAAGCACCATTCGCAAGATAATGACCACGTGGGTGGCGACTGTAGATGTTGTCCATTGAGCAGACATTCGTCTTCCTGCATTAACACGATTGGCGACATTGTTGGCGTTTGACAAACTAGCTCACCAATGGCTTTTTACGTACTTGGAGTAATCCGCGATAATCCATGCGTAAGCCCTGTTTGCAAGTATCCACACAAGCCAACTCAGTTTTGCATCAAACACTTAACAAGTTCAAAAACGTACACCATTGATACTTTGCAAAGTACTTCCTTGAACGTCTTTACATCAATCAAACCAGATTGAAGTACAAGATACAGCACACTTTCGCCCTGCACATTCTTCTTCTCAGCTGGTCGACTGTCACGACGAGAAACGCGACGTTTGACTGGTGTCAACGACATTCTTTCCACTTCGCGGTCCCAAATCCAATCGTCTTCAGCAACTGGTAGAAATGAGGAAGATGACGGCGCCAAGGCAATTGACGACAATCGACGACCCGATATTCTCCCTAGTTTTGACAGCCGCCTAGCAAGACGACGGTCTCGACGAACCGAAGGCTGTGCTAGCACGTCTTCCATCGCATCAGCGATTGCCATATGCTGCGTCGATGACAATAAGCGGTGATTCTCTGCGAATGAAACGACCTCCAATTTTTGCGCTTCGAGCTTTTGAAAGTATTTTTTCAACCGGATCATCGCCAAATCCGTCGAGTCGTCTTCCTCCTGTTCCTCCTTGTCGTCGTCATTCAACAGCGTGATTGCTGTACTCGTAGCTTCAGCATCTACTCCTGGGTTTGCCTTCTTGTCGCTCTTCCTATTGTACTCACACCACAACAATTAGCACAACATGAGCGTCATACCAAGTTGTTTTTTACCTACTCAATAAAAAACGGCGCTCTCTGCGTCAGCTCATTCAAGATTGCATCTGCCTTGATACGATCAACACGCAGAGCATTGTGACTCATTGCAGCACCAGACGTGAAGCCAAGCGCTTTGATCCAATCCTTCAATTCGTCGCGCTTGCGTTTGTTTTTCCAGCTTGTAGGCGGTAATTTGACGACATATCCTTGTCTTCCATCAAGATCGGTATTGAGCTTAGCCTGTTGAGTTGCGCTCAATTGTTCAGCCAGATACTTGACAAATTCCATTCGTGCATCGTGCACTAGCTCGTGGATACTCTTCTTTTCGAACAGTGCGGAAGACTTAAGTTTGAGCTTTTTGCCCTGCCGAACTGCCTTCTCAGCCTTCGCTTTTCGCTTACCACGTGCCAATGTCATTGTAGAAGATGGAGCGGATCTTTGCAGCGAAGAAGCAGCTGCGTCGTCCATTTCATCTGCCGATGATAAGGGCGAACTGCAGACACCGCGCACTCCCGCCATAATTCAAATTGACCGCTAAATGGCAGTGCAGAGTGATGTTCACCATGATTTCTACCAGTCATCGCATGGAGCTGACTTTAAGCAAGCGGATTGGCTGAGATGATACACCAATGCACGTCAGAAAAGGCCTCGATGAGTGCCGTGCTGGACTGAAAACACTGGGAAAGGACCACAGCAGGAGGACATGCAGCTGTTGCCTTTCGATGGTGGAGATGAGTGCGTCTATGCAGAAAAGTGGTGGACATGGTGACCAGCGCTTAGTGCGATCTGCAGGAATACTAACCCCAGCGTAACTTGCATTGCTGCAATCTGTTATGAAAGAAACGGTAGTTCTCAGATGGGACCGAGGCTTAGTATAAGCGGAAAAAAATGGGTCGCATTAGTGGCGCGGAAGAGGATTTTATCCGAGATTGTGATTATGAGCCATTGACACCTTCGACGTCACTAACAATGAAGATGGTCAGGAAGAGCAAGACGCGAACAGCTACAGTATCGCAACTAGCAAACGGGAGAACAGTAGAGACATGTGTGGCATCGATAGATTACCCATTAGAGGCACGAGATTTTCGATGAAGAAGTGGCCAATGCTGACGAAAATAGAGAAAGCTCAAGTCGAGCTTCCATTGCCGTAATATTAAGTAAACTATGTGCACGTAGAAAGCCTGCGCACAATTGCTGAAGCAAGGTGTTATGACGAGGGGTCGACCACTTCAAGCCACTGAACGTGTGAACGAAGATAGTTTGCTAGTGCTGGAATGTTATGTTGACAAATGTATAAGCCAGTAAGATGTTCGTAGGAAAAGTGTTGGCATTTAATGCACTTAAATAGAGGGGCGATTCTTCTAAGACATAAGCTACAGCTTCGGCGTAGAGAGTACTTTGGTGGGTGATGACGTGCCCGACACAGTCTAGAAAGAAGAAAGTGAGGCGGAGCCAGCGAAGAGCGTTGCAGTGCGCTGTCTGATGTACTACAAGTGTAGTCTGGGTGTTGTGTGCTCGGCTGTTACATTTAGGCCTGAACGGGAAACGTGCGCTGAGAGAGTAGCATGATCAGCTCGAACCTGGAGACTGGAGAAACGTCAATGGGGCTGCGATCCACAGTGGGGTCAGCACTACCAATGATCTCGGCAACCATGGCGAACGACACGCCTTTGCGCGCTCTTCGTGGGGGCTTGGCCATCATATCCTTGTTGACCCAAGTGCAATCGCGCGGTCGCTCTTGCTTGGCGTATAGAGCACGTAGACACTCCTGGCGATAGTACTCGGTGAGGCAAGCCTCCATTTCCGATGCGCAACGCTTGCCCAACATGTTTTACTAGTTTAGGACTTCTTGCGATGACGACGTTAAAATTGTGATTCGGATGCGATGAGGACGGCAAATTGCACACTGAGTGAAAGAGAGAGAAAGAGGATTTCATGGTCGCAATGCGACTTACCAGTAGGTCTCATCGCTCGTCCGGAGACTCTGCCTTTCCAGCAGGTCGCGGCGAACGTGCGCGAGACCAGACTGGTCGCATTACTCGCTCTGGAGCCGTTGAGGCAGCCATCTTTTCGATACACTTGGCTTGAATCCACTATTTCACATCCTTAAAAGGCGAACGGTTGCTTCAGAACCAGCATGCACTTTCGTGGACTGGCATTCAAGCAAATTTTTCTCTGCCTTCAAGCCAATGGCTCAGGTTCTAATGTCGCATCTCTGCACCAAGCTACCCCTGCAAAGGTCCAGGATTGAGAATGGAATGGATACTGATGATTAGCTTGGGTGCCTTTAGAGTAAATTACCATCTCCAACGAAGTAACAACACCCAAGCCTTGATGGTCAACGTAACAACACGCAAGCCTTGTTAATGATCCGCACGCAAGTTCATGGAACGTCCCGTCCATCTCTCTCGTACACGGGCCTCATATGCTTTCTTTTCGAGCTATAGCTGGGCGTATGCATTGGAAACTCCTCCGCAGTCTTGCTACGATACGGTTTCTGTTCCGGTATACATGCAACACCAGGCTGTGTCAGATATGGAAAACTTCCAAGCAGATGTCGCGCAGTTTCTTCTTCCGACTAGGTAGAATCGCGTATTGTCTAGTACATTCACGGTACATTCGCCGAACATAATGTGTGCCGTACAGTTTGATCGAGCATCTGACTTTCATGACTTTCAGCTTGAACATGCTGAACTTCTGGATCTTATTCAGGAAAAGAGCACGGCTCTTCTCAATGTGCCAACATACAATCGAGCACTTGCCTATGCGATATCTCGGTCTAGCGAGAGAAAGCGGCTCTTGCTAGTGATCCTCGTGTTGGTTTGTGCGATAAAAAGGGCCAAGTTATCCACGAGGGACGCGTTGAAATGCTCCGCCTCGAAACTCTCAGTGCCTTCGATGTCTTTACATGGTGCAAAGCTCAAGATCACGCTATCTACCTTTTACTCAAGGTCGAAGCGCAAAGATATCACTTAAAGAATGAGCTTGATTTTTAACCTTCGCTTGCCCATCTGAAGCTATGCTCGGAAAAGAGCGGACGAAGCCATGCCACTACTGGCAACACAAACTGATCCGTAAGTATGCGTAAGAATCCGGCAGTGTGCCGGGAAGGGAATAGGCTAAACGCCATTCGGTGCAGTCCGAACAGCTTGAAGGCTACCCAGTCTCGCCACTGTTGACCAGGTAGCGTTGGGTAGTAATCACCAAAGTTGCTACAGAGCACGCCTGCTACAAATAAATTGCCCGTCATGGTATATACCGTCTTGGCACCGTAGTGCATGACTCGAGTCAATTCAGTGACTCGGACCAAGCTAATCTGGACGTCTTGGCCATCGAGATAGCTCCAGCTGCATGAGCCCGGTGCGTTTTTGGTCGTCTTGGATAGAGTTTGAGTGTTGCCCAGTTGAAAGCATGATCGAGGTGGTGATGGGGAAGTTGAAGAGAAGATCAAGAGTATATCGTCTACTCGTAGCTCGCTCGCTGGCTTCTGTGCAAGACTCGTCACCAACGACTGCGAGCAACAACCTGGACGATTGAACGCTGGCAGATAGTACACGAGGTGCTTGGGAGTGAGTTGAAGCGCTTCGCCATTATCGCCCTACATGGACATAAATCACAAATTCTCGTCACATGCCACACGTTTCAACAATGCCTGAGAATGCACGCGACCTGTACATGCTTCATGCCTTCGTGCGTCACGCTAATGTATTCGGTCTTTTCAGCTCGATAGCTTTCATGTGGAATGTAATAGACAGTCGAGTATACGATTTTCCCAGTAGCATCAAGTGAGAGAACGGAATCTCCGATCTCTATGTCACCCAAGCGTTTGATTTCGCCACCAGTGACGACAACCGATGCCGACTCGGGAAAACAATTTGCTGCCCCAAATCACAATGCACAGTCGGTTCAGGCAAGTGGAAAGGAACAAATCAATGAAAGCCATACATGCACGTACCCGAATCGATGATGGTGAAGCTTAGTTCATTCTCACAGTGAGGCCCAGTCTTTCCACTATTGCAAAGGCAAGTGCCACCTTGCACACACACGCCGCCACCAGAGCAAACCTTTCCATTCTTTTCGCATAACACTAGGAATAAACAAGACACGTGTTAGACTAGCAAGGTACAAATTCCACCGTCAAGTGCACGCACTTCCGTCGCTGCTTTGGAAAACGTCGTTCACTTTTTGGCCGCCGACATTTCCAGCCACGAGAAGAAGTGTCGGTACACTTGTGCTGTTATAATATCGAGCATTGGGATTTGTCTTGCACAGTCCACATCCGTCTGGGTAAATTGTCTTGGTGAACATAGAGTTGTTGCGAATAACTGTTTGTTGAGCAGGGACCGCTGGTAAGTTATGGCTTGGATTGCATACGGGTATGAGCTGGTTGGCAAGATCGATTGTGCCTTCTTCGTTTGTGCAAGATTCGTGACAATAGTACACTCGGTTGACTGTGCGGTGGAAGGGCACGACCGAGTGCCCCCATTTGCCCATGCATACTTGTGCGTTATTCTGTGTCACCATACTCCATTCGGCTGTCGAAATGCCTGACGAATTCGAGCTAGCTTCTACCCACTCTCTTCCGTCACGAGTGTACCAGACGTCTGAGAAGGGATACATCTTTTCTACGCCGTTGCCAACGATCCCACCGCCCAAAACCCAGAGTCTTGGTCCAAGCTGGACGTCGCCATTTGTCCTCGAGTCGAACGAAATGAGAGGAAACCACGCCCGTGGTTCCCACGGTGCAGCATTTGCAAGCAGTTTCCAACTTCCAGTCGAGTCCATTCGCCAAACATCATGCAGGCTTGTGTCGCGCCATCCGCCCATTAGGAACAGAAAAGTCTCTCGAGAAACATCACCTTCTGTCGCATTTGCCATGACTTCATGAGCAGCACACGCATGAGCAGCTCTTGAAGACCATGGCACATCACTTTGTTGCTCCCATGGTCCGGCGAGGACTGAAGATGTGGACCAAACCTCATTGTTCAACGGACTGCCGCCAAGTAGCCACAGTTTACTGTCAAACACAACCGAGCAATGGTAACCTCTGCCAGCCCAAGGAGCTCTTGTGGCTGCTTCAGACCATGTAGCTGCATACAGCAAATTGAACTGTGATGTCTTGCCTTGAGAGAACAAGTAGTAGATGCACTTACCTCCGTCCGTAGTGACCCAGATATCATTCGCTGGCTCCGGCGAAAATCCTCCAAGCAGTGTGAGTCGTTCTACCTTGTCACTCGAATCGGTAAAAGCAATCAAAGAGTGTCCATAACGTCGACGAAATGGCGCTTCTTCCAGTAACTCTGTCCATACGACGCCATCAGAGGAAGATATCACATCCGAACGTGTTGTAGTCTCCTCCAAGCGTTTGGTATAATAAGATGCCGACACGCCGCCAACAATCCAGATTTTGTTTGCAAAAGCTGCTGCTGCATGGGCTTCAGATCAACGTCAGTCTCAATTGCGTTGCTCGTCAGGCAAAGTTTGTTTACAAAGCTTACAATCACGTGAAAAGGTTAACTCTGATAGCAGTGACCACCGCGTAATGGCGTCTTGCTCAGCCACTGATGAACTGCAGTTCAATTCAGTTGTTATTCCTATTGCACACGAAATGAAGGAGCTACATACAATCAAGCCTGTTCGTAGCCCACAAAGTGGCCAAGATCGTGTTGTCATTGCTTTCATATACGTATCTTTTAACATGAGAGGCCGCGTCCGTTGAATCAAGCATTGACTTTGAAAGTCATTAACGATGATAAATTCAATTTAATTGTACGTCCTCGTTGCGGTTCTGCGTCATGCCATGGGAAAGGAACGCAGGGTCTGTGATTGCGTAAGAAGTAGTCTGCTCTGCGCTCTCATTTACTGCTTTGAAGCTCAGGGAATGTGCCGAAAGACGTCTTTTTCTCCGAAAGCAGCGAATCTTCCTCGGAGTATGCTAGGCGGGATAAGACGACTTGAGTAAGCATTTAAAGCGAGTCACGATGAGCGCTGGTGCCAGAAGGGAGCAAGACGATAGCGTGGGCTACAAACTCACCCCCGTCAGAATATCCGATCTGATCTGTGCAGCTTTGACGTTCTTTCCTCGCCTCGGGTGAATCGGTCTCGTCCGTGATCTTGGACTGTAAAATTTCCTCTACAATGTCCTCAAGTGTCACTAATCCTTTGAGTTCGTAGAAAGGATCGCCCTGATCATACATACGCATCACGATGTAAGCAAACTAGTCCTTACTAAGATCCAATTGCAAGCTTACCGGTCCCGAGTTGTTGACATCGTAGACGAGTGCCATGTGGGTGCTGCCCATCTTGAAGACACTAAGCACCTCACCCAATTGTGCGTCAAGCCAGATGCGGTGTGCTGCGACAGCAAACACGCGCGCAAACGCTATCAGCGGCACGTCTTGGTTCGGGTCCACGTAGATCAAGTCTTTAGTGAAGACAATGCCCACCACGTTGTTTGGATCTTTGTTCCACACTGGTATGCGGCTATAGCCGTTATTGTAGATCATCTTGAGCACTTCTAGGTTGAGTATTGTACTGGCGTACAGACAGACAGCGTCAATTGGTTAAGGAATCTACATAGCAATCACACGCAACAGTCTCAACTAACACAAAGATTTCAAGCGTGAAAAAAAGGATATCGGAAGTGAAAAGAGTCTGTCGACGGGGATCATGATGCTACTGACGACCTTGTTCTTGTAGCTCATGGCACCGCGCACAATATACCCCTCTTCAGGGTGCATGATCTTTTGTTTTACGTGAATATCCACGAGCTTTTGCAGCTCCCGTTTCGTAAACATCGTACCCACATCTTCTCCAACTGTGTGGTCAAGCGCATAACTTACAGGCTTCGCAAAAGGATACATGATCAGTCTCAGTACTTTGACAACTGGCACAAATCTCGATCCAATTGATAGTGCGTGTCTAGAGCAAAGCGATTGAGGTACAATCTCTCCAAAAAGAACGATAAGAATCGTCGAAGCGAAGAAACCCACAAGACCACTAGTCAAATCTGCCATTAGAATCGACAGTAAACTGTTTACTGCAACTGTCGTGAGCACCAACGTCGTAAGCAACAAGTTGCTATCGGTACGAACGGGTAAAATGCGTCGTGCTGCTTTGGCTTTCACCATTTCGTCCTCCGTAGCTCCTGGACGGTCTCCTGCGCGGATGATCACGTCCAGACTCACTTTATCCAATGACATAAGGCCCAGAGTAAGCCCTGAAGAGATCGCTGACATAATAATAAGCAGAAAGATGGCTACATAGTGGATAATTATCAAAGCACCCGCTTTATGAGAGCCTTGGCTTGAACCACTTGTCGCGATATCTTCATCGATACTTGCTTCCTCGGTTGCTACGTCCGTTATGCGTCGATCGGCAAGACTTATAGAGGCTGCATGGAAGAGTAATGACGTTATAGAAGAAGCCATTGAAGGTAACAAGAAGGACGACAAGCCGAGTCCCAACAGCATCAAGCGACAGTAATGCCACATCGTTGGACGAAAGTGAAGTGAGACAAGATCGAGTACATGTTGCACACATTTAAATTAGCAAAACAATAAATAGATGCGAAAAAACCGCTCGTCCTAGTGGAAACGTTCTTGAGCCCGCGTTGTCTATGCTTCTCGTCGACTCTGCGCCTTCTACGCCCTCTCCGCCTTTCTGAAGGATTGGATACGCCCCTCCCCGCGTAGCTCGCTCTTGAGTAGCGCCAGCATGTTGATGGCCACGTTCACGTCGCTATACTTGGCGCTGCACTCTGCGTGGTCGCAGCGGAGCATTCCAAAGCATTTTTGCACTTTTGTTGAGGATCCATCGCCGCCACCATCGCCACATCCTCGTGCGTCCTCTTCTTCCGCAGCTTCTTGACGTGTGTAGGGGCAGGGCGTTGAACCGAAGAAAGCGTCTGGTGGCATTGCGAGCAGAGCTTGCTCGTTATGAACGCATCCGTGAACACCACCGTCGCGTGCCTCTGCAACACCCCTCAGTTTTACCGAACTGGGCGCGTGTGCAGCATTACTGTCCACTTGTTCTCCTGAGACGACTTATCGACAGCGATATGCGTGCCTGCGAATCTTCACGCCAGCATTGGCCACCATCTGCTCGCGAAGTCTTTGCTTGAGCCAAGAGTATCCAGTGAGGCCAGAGACTTCAACAAGTCCGTGTTGTGCTCTCTGTGACTGATACACACGGACACTTTATCACGAAACGGCTTCTTCTTTGCAACTAGACGCATCAGAGAGAGAGCTTACACCACGCCCAAACAACAGTGGTCAAAGAAGGTCCGGTATGTCGTGTGCCGGAGAGAGGGAGGCCGCTCTCCAGACATATGAGCATGTGAAGATTGATCAGTGCATGAGTGTTGCGTTGAATCTTATGTTGAAGAAGAGAGTCGCGACAGATCGCGCTCAGCCGACACATGCCACTAATGTATCCCTTGCCCTTCTTAGAAGCATCCTCCTTGATCGTACCAGCAGACTTTTGTCTCTGCGGCTTGCCCATGTTAGAGTTACACCTTCATCGTCAATTGTCTTGAGACGAGGTTTTGATATACGTCTGGCGGTGAGTGATTGCCCCTACAGTCTTCTTCGGGTTCACTACGCGGCTAGCTAAGCTAACCACGTCCGATGAGATTGCCTTTGAGGAAATTCGATACCGGTACCGAGAGTTTTGTATGTTTACTTCCATTTGCGGTCAATTGCTTCACTGTTCGTAGCCATCTCAGTTCCTTCTTCTTCAATGCCTAGACAAAAGCGGGTTGGGGCCCTCGACGTAGCCACGCATCGAAAAATTCTACAAGACGCCTCGTCTTCTCCTTCATCAATGATTTCGTCACGTAGAGCGGGAGTGATCCGGACAGGTGTGGCTTCATCACTATCCTGCTGAACCACATGTACGTGTGTCAATCGCGGTCTTTTGGGTTGCAACAATTTCAAGTACATTTGCTTCGATTATGCTTTTATGCTATGAATGCTCAAACTTTTAGGAATTACTTCAAATGAATGCGGGAGCATGCCATGCATCGAGAAAAAAAGCTACACGTAATATCCAGACTGCGCCATGACATCCGGGTACAAATTGTGCCATTCTTGCACCAGCGGTGCGTACAGCTCTGGATGCGAACGTTGAAAAGCTGCCGGGTCCTCAGCAAAGCAGACGAAAATCGTAGCAACAGAACTGTCGATGACAGCGAGAGGTGTGACAGCAACACCAATGCCAATTACAAAGCCCAGGATCGCTAGAAACACTGTACTATCGTGGAAACTGAGGGTATCAGACGTCTCCGCAATCAATGCTCCCACACCAGCGCAAATGAGTCCTGTAAGAGGAAGCAAAAGGTTCAATCACGCCCTTTTTTAAATCTATCAAAACCAAGATATACACAAACCGTACCAACACTCAGAGCAGCAAAACCAAGCACGTTGCCGATGAGATCGTCGTTTATGATGGCGTCGAAACCGCGCTGCTTGAAAAGTTCAAACACAGCCTTGCCGGCCTGTGTGAACTTGAAGCCGTAAATCCCAACATAGACGTATGCCCAGCGGTTAAAGTACTCCATCAGTGACTCCAGGCAGCCCAAAATGCATTCAGCAAAACATGCTAATGCACTGCCATCTTGCCTTCCATTTTGTGCCAACTGTCAACAACACAAGTTCTCTTATTAGTAATACAACCAAGCAAGACCTCGAAATGATCAAAGCGGAGCGCACCGCACGCAATGCCTGCAAAAACGCGACGATGAGTGAGCCAAAGCAAATTGATCCAAAAGATGTGGTCGTGCTGCGCTTCAGGGAGGCACCCGTCGCACCTGCCGACTCAGCGTTGTACCAGAACGTCGCAACGGTGCCCGCAACAGTGGTATGAGCAATGTTCTTGAAAACTTGGAGGCCCCAGTAGAAAGATAAGAGCAGGAAAAAGAATGCAGCATACGATCCTCCTGACAGCCTGTACCCGGATCTCGCAGAAGTGTTGGTGTTGGTGTTGGTGTTGGTATTCGTAGAGCTCGGATTGTTCTTTGCAATCTTGTTCGCAACGCCCAGCAAAGCTATTGCCCAAACTACCACCCACATAATCTGCACAATCGTGAAAACGATCGACACAATGTACGTAGACGAGTGTCTGGCAATAGCTCCTTCAGCCACACGTAAATTAGCGACAGCAAACGGAATGCGGTGCTGCACGGCACGCGCGTAGCACAGGGTCAGCAGGGCAATAATGAGTCCGATAACGGCAATGAAAACGTTGCCAATGATGAATCCATACGCTGCGAAGGCGAACGAAAGGCCCACGTTGCACCACAACACGAACAGAATCATAACACGTGCGTAGGCCACGATGAGCTTGACCAATAGCAGAGCCAGCACCATAGACACGACAGCCATGCCCACGGCAATAGTCACCACAACCTTCGTGTCATCACCCGACATCAGCTCACTCGAATTATTTTCCGGGTCTGTCAACGTCTTGATGCCCCACAGGGCCATCAGCGCAATAATGACGCCCACATTTAGCACAAAGAGCAGCGCAAATGGCCAGTCATGGCACACAGCTTTGGTCTCCGAGTTTTTTTGTCCACTAACATGGCAAAAATATAATTGTCAGACGAGAAAGGTTGGAAGTAGAGGGAGATATGCGTACGGCTTGATGGGCTCCACGCCCGGGGCACCTTGGACGTCTTCGCTCGCATACCTAGCAATACAGAAAGTCAGTCAATCGGCAGATAAGCGCGTGGCTCAAGACGAGGAAGCAGAGACGTACGGCTGGTGGAACATCGCACTCGAGTTCAATCGGTAGAAATTCTCGCTCTGTCGCTTCTTTGGTAACCTAAATCTGCGAATTACCTATTTTCGTACCTAAATGAAATTTCGAGAACTTACGTTTTATTATGCGACGTGATATCAGTATGCGTCACACCTGCAGACATGTTTGAGACGATACACATCGTTATCGTAAAAGTCATGACGCGGTGTGCCAATGTGTTTGTCCAGGATTGACTGTCAGCCTGTCTACGGGCATCGTCCAGGTTTGCTCCTATGTGGCCACTTTCACGTGACCACAGTTGTTTCTTCGTATGCCTACTCTACGCGTTCGCCCTTCGGAGAAACGGCCGCTCCGCACTGAAGTTCAGCTAGAACGTCATGTTGCTCCAAAAGAACTGCAGTCGCTTCAAGTACTTCGTGTAGCTCGCGGTCTTGAATGAGAGCATCTCTGCAAGAATCTTCTCGTATACTGAGTGTCACTTCCTTAGGCCCTCTTCTTCTTTCTCTTCCTCTCATTCGGTATGCTTTCGCAGCGCCTCCCTTACGGTGGACGAAGGACCTCTCTCACAGCAGTAAACAGCACCCGCATCCCGGGGTCTTAGTCCGATGATGACGTCTAGCACGTATTCAGAAGTAAGCATAGGATACTCGACAGACTTCTTGTACTGTCCACTTGTTTTCCTGAGAAGACTTCATCGACAACGATACGTCTGGAAGATTCTTCTTGAAGCCCTCGACTTGCTTCTTCATACACACGTAGAAACTATGCAGTGTAGTCGCATGAAGCTTGATGTGCACTCTCGTGTACGTCGTGGATACAGGAAAAACAGCGAGAGCACCCGGACTCTCTTTTTGACAGACACCTCCGCCATTCTCTTCTCGACCGCGCTCATGCAGCTTCCATAGAAGTTAAACGAAGAACACCAGACCATTTTCTTGGATACGTTCTGAACACGCAATCTGCTGCGCGCTCCAGACAGTGCCATCTGGTGTAAGATTGTCGCGCACATGCAGTGCTTTCGTCACGTCCGTCTTGCCAATACTCTTGCACTTATGCATGGTCGCATTCATGAGTCTTTTCATTCTTTTTCTTTTGCTTCTTGGTGAGATCGCTACCAAGCTCTGCAAACATGATTAGCACGTAAAGTCGGAGGCGACTCTCAAAGTACTGGCGAATCTTCACGCCAGCATTGGCCACCATCTGCTCGCGAAGTCTTTGCTTGAGCCAAGAGTATCCAGTGAGGCCAGAGACTTCAACAAGTCCGTGTTGTGCTCTCTGTGACTGATACACACGGACACTTTATCACGAAACGGCTTCTTCTTTGCAACTAGACGCATCAGAGAGAGAGCTTACACCACGCCCAAACAACAGTGGTCAAAGAAGGTCCGGTATGTCGTGTGCCGGAGAGAGGGAGGCCGCTCTCCAGACATATGAGCATGTGAAGATTGATCAGTGCATGAGTGTTGCGTTGAATCTTATGTTGAAGAAGAGAGTCGCGACAGATCGCGCTCAGCCGACACATGCCACTAATGTATCCCTTGCCCTTCTTAGAAGCATCCTCCTTGATCGTACCAGTAGACTTCTCTTGCGCGCAGTCAGCTTCCTATAGCATTAACTTTAGTTTTGAATGTGTTTTAATCGCAGCAGGTTTCTCCAATATAAATTGTGATGACTTCTAATTTAGTATCGTGAAAAACATCCGCCACAATTTTTATTTTATCCATTTCTTGACCATGTTTCAGATCCGCGTCGAGGCCGAAGAAGAGGAAGCCAAAGCCGAGGAGCCTTTGCAAGAGATGCAAGACGCATCCTTCCTGACAGGTAATCCGCAGGTTCACGTCACGACGGGCAAATTGCGTTTCTATCGAGCGGATAAACCATATCCTTCCGTTTCTTCGGTCAGTAGCAACAGCAGTCAACAATTACCCGGTGAGCGCAGCGCGTTGGTATGCGTGGTGACTGTACCGTCGCATATGTCTCCTGTAGAGATTCTTGAATTCCTGGCCAGTTTTCAAGAAGATATTGCGCTCGTGCGTATCCTCAAAGACCCGGAACGCAGCAACTGCATGGTGCTAATGCAGTTCAAGTCGCAGGAACGCGCGGATCAATTTTTTCAGGTAGCTGGCGAGCAAAATTGCAAAAGGTGTCCTTTGTGTTGTCCTTATGTGTTTGTTATCTTGCTTCTTGTGGAGCAGGACCATAATGGCAAGTACTTCAACTCGATTGAGCAGGAACGATGTAAAATTGTCTTTGTGAGGAGCATCGAGTTTGATCCGGTAGTGAGTGAAAATCATTCCGATTGCGATGCATTGGAAGAAAAGCGAGCTAATGAAGAAGACAGTGATGCTGTTACACTGAGTCCGCGGTCGAAGAGAAGGGCTAGTAGTGCACAAATGCGGAAGCTGTTTCCACCGCCACCAGCAGGAATGACGGAGATTCCGACGTGTGCCGTCTGTTTAGACAGACTGGACGCTTCGGCGTCGGGTATTTTGACGACACTATGTAACCACTCATTTCATTGCGATTGTCTTTTCCGATGGGAAGGATCGAGCTGTCCAGTGTGTCGATACAGCCATGGAGACATTGGATCAGCGTGTGAGGTGTGTGGCACAGCTGAGCACCTTTGGATCTGCTTGATCTGCGGCCATGTAGGGTGTGGGCGCTACTCAGGTGAACATGCTAAAGAGCACTACCAGGATACACTGCATACGTACTCGTTGGAATTGGAGACTCAGCGTGTGTGGGACTATGCCGGCGATGGGTATGTCCATCGGCTGATTTTGAACAAGCAAGATGGCAAGTTTGTCGAGTTCCCAAGCCCGGACAATCTTAGCGGCGAGCGCTCGCAGAACCCTCCAACTACTTCTGCAGAAGAGGAAGAAGGCGAGCATCGGAAGCTCGAGAAACTTGCAGTTGAGTACAACTTTCTTTTGAAGAGGTAAGCATTGTATACTCACAAGCTTTTGCAATAGTGAGACTGATATCTTTTGCTGTATGTCATGCACGTGCAGTCAACTCGAAGAGCAACGTCTCTATTACGAACGCTTGCTTGCACGCGTGGAAGAAGGCGATGGCCGGCAGCTGCTAAATGCACACGAGCATGAACGCAAACAGCTCAAGAAAGCAAGCATAGCTCTGGCTGAAAAGACCAAAAAACTCGAGGAGGAGCTGATGTTTGTCAGGTGCGTGGAGTGTGTATGGCGAATTTGCTACTGCTCATTGACCTGGCTGATGGTTCTCGAATGGCACAGAGAGTTGAACAAATCGCTGATTGAAAACCAGAAACAGTGGAAAGAGCGTGTACGTCTGTTAGAGGAGCAAAACACACGAATCGAACAGGAGACAGCGTTGCGGGTTGGTGATTTAGAAGGCCAGGTCCGCGATCTCATGTTCTATTTGGACACGCAGAACAAGGTTGAGCAGAGCGCACACCGAGAGGACATTATCGTACGTGTTTACTTTCTTCCATACGCAAGTGCATCAAGGATGACACTTTCTCTTTGATCACAGGGTGGCACAATTCAAATCGAGTCCAAGGCGACAGGTAAGAGCAATCCCTCAGCTACTGTATCGTCTGGACGAAAGAGCAAAGGCAAGAAGAAATAGAAAGGTGCAACAACATCATAAGAAAATACAAGTCACAGTAGTATGGTTTTTTTTGTCGACCTAACTCGCTCATCTTGTATGGCTTTTCGTCGTGCGCCAGAGTCTGCAGTAAGTTCGTATCATATGAGATTCCACGAGCTGAACGTGGTGCTGCTCGGTCGTATATTGGAAATGATCGTGCTAGGCACACATCAAGTTAGAATCAAGCACTTCAACAAAATTCATCAACTTGAGGTTATATTTGTAATTCATACAAACAATACTTTCCCCTTGCCACAATTGCGGTAAATTTTCGCCACGACCCCGACTTTCGTTCAAATTCCTTGATGGCCACGTGTACTGAAATAGGGGACGCTCGTTAAACCTTCGAATCGAAACCCGCTTGTTTCCCGCATATTTTACAAATCCTTCAGGCAAATAATAGAGATTGTATTTGACAATTTGCGTTTTTTTGGGGTAAAATATCAGCGCGGTATTTCCAACATGGAGGAAAAGCAAGAAGACGGTCATAGGGCAGAGGCTCGCGTTGAGCGGCCGTCACGAGGTGTGTGTCCAGCAGGCGGCGCTTCATCCGGTGGAAGTGGATCTGGTCGCAACAATGTGGTGGTGAAGGTTGGCATGGTGGGAGATGCACAAGTAGGCAAGACGAGTCTTATGGTCAAGTATGTGGAAGGCAAGTTCGACGAGGATTACATTCATACTCTGGGTGTCAATTTCATGGAGAAGACTATTGCTCTGCGCAATACGGAGATTACTTTCAGTATCTGGGACCTTGGAGGCCACCGCGAGTTCATCAGTATGCTGCCACTCGTGTGCAATGACGCGGTGGCTATTTTGTTCATGTTTGATCTGTCCCGGAAGGCCACACTCACGAGCATCAAGGAATGGTATCGTCAAGTACGCTCTATCAACAAGGTATTATTGTATTGATACGAGATGCTTTATATACGAGGAGATTTGGACTGATTTTGTTGATCTTCAGAATGCGTTTCCGTTCCTTGTGGGGATGAAGTACGACCACTTTGCCAACTTTGCCATGGAGGAGCAAGAAGACATTACAAAACAGGTATGAGCTCGTGAATGAGGCTGCAGTAAGTCTGATGATATTGATACTATGTTGTTGTTGTGCTGGCAGGCTCGCAAGTTTGCCAAGGCCATGAAGGCGCCGCTCATCTTCACTTCAGCTTCGCACTCCATCAATGTCCAGAAAGTGTTTAAGGTGGTGCTCAGTAAGGTGTTTGACCTCAAGTGCACGGTGCCCATCATCGATCGCGTTGGTGATCCGATTCTTCAGTATTAAGTTGCTGTCGTCATCACCAATGGCCGCTTCGATCTGTAGGACCAGAAGCTTTCGGGTTCGCTATATGTAAGACAATGCTGTGTTGCATGGAATCGCCGGCATCGTGTTCACAATGCCTAGACGCTAACTTTGTTCCAGGTGAGAGCCGACGTCTGAAGTCTTTTTTTCTTTCTATCACTAGCGGCAACCACATGCACTTTGGGTACTTAGTACTTCTTTCCATGTTAACAGCCATGCTTGCGTCGCAGCGAAATAAATGCTGTAACTGAGTGGGCCGCCCGATAATGTCACTACTGTTGGTGCCGTCTGCCATTTCATGTAATTGGCGGATCGATACACTGCTGGTCCTACCTGGTGACATAATGGGGATCCAAAAGCCTCTTTACTCAAGGTCAATTCCCGCGTACTCGTCAATCCCAAGCGCGACGTTAATGTTCTGCACTGCCTGTGTAGCTGCTCCCTTAAGAAGGTTATCAATGGTAGAAATCACCACGAGTCGACCCGTATCTGGATCCAACTGGAAGCCGCCCACTGTCACGTGCGGGTGATACACATTGTCCTTCACCAGCGGGACGTCCGATGTAACCTTCACCAACGCTTCATTTGCGAAAAACTCTTGGTAGAGCTCCTCAGCTTGTTTTGCGGAAGCAATGATCCCATTGTCAGCAAGCTGCGCAGAGAGCGTGAGGTGGATGCCCTGGAAGTACGGCGCTACGTGAGGCATGAATCGAACAGGTGTGCCCAGATGGTAGCTAACTTCGTCCTCGTGAATGTGCTTCACAGGCTTGTAAGCAAGGATGTTGCCATCGAGCACTTCCAAGTCGTTGGCCTTGGAGGGGTTTGTGCCAGCACCGCTGTAGCCTGAAACTCCAAACACATGCGGTGGGATGCTCTCGTCGATCAGCCTTCCGCTCACCTCAGGTTTGCCTCCAAGCAGTGGCAGCAATCCGAGCTGTGCACCCGTAGCGTAACATCCAGGGTTGGAAATGTGTGAGGCACCCTGCAAGCGCGCACGTCCACCCGGAGCCTCCGGTAGACCATAAGTCCATTCCGAGTTGAAACGCTGGTCAGCGCTCAGGTCGATGATGACCTTGTCTTTCCGACGTAGTGCATCCAGAGCAGTAGCGTAGCTCTCGCAGTAGCCATTGGGCAGTGCCACCACCCACACATCGACGCTTTCTCCAAACGGTGAGGTTGCAATACCGTCCAGTCCAAGCTCACAGAACTCGAGTTCGGGATCAATGTTCAGCTTCACATGATCAACTGGCTTGGCCGGAAGCTTCGTGTGAGGGTTGAGGGGAGGAGCTGAAGCAATCTTCAGCACCTTCTCACCAACCAGAGCTCGAGAACTGGCACACACCAGTTCCAGCTCCGGGTGGCGGCCAATTACTCGAATGAGCTCACCGCCCACGTACCCGCGTGCACCGAGAAGGCCGACGCGGTACTTTCCATTAGGACCACGAGGAATCGCCGATATCTTGGCACTGCTCATTGTGCTGGCGGCAGCAGGCTTCTCACCTTTGATGCACGTCGTACCCACACTCTTCTTGCTCACAACCTCTCGCATGAGCTGTGATGCCGACGTGAGCACTACTGAAGAGGTTGACGGTAGTCCCTGCAAAAGCGTGTTGATCTCATTAAGCTTAAGGAGCGTGCCTTGACGGCCAGTGTAGTCACGAGCGGCCATGCGCTCATAGTCCTTGGCCATGTTGATCGTCTTGAGCTTCGTGCCGTCATCTTCAATCCAGCCTCCCTTTGCGTTGACAAAGATGGTCTTGAGTGGCTGCAAGTTGAGAGCGAGTTGGCGTGCGGCCACATCCGCGTTTATGTTGAGCGTCTGACCATTTGCGCTCTCGCCTAGACACGAGAGCACAGGTATTTGACCAGCATCAATCGCTGCCTGCACTGGATCACCGTGGATCTTGTTCACCTCGCCTACAAACCCGTAGACGTCCTTGTCTTTGAAGTCAGCCTCGATGACGCCGCTCGTGATACCCTTAGCTGACAAGCCGACCTCGTTGAGCGCAGCTACGAGCTTGGCGTTAGTGTCGATGAAGATCTTCTGAGCGATGTCGAGCGTCTTCTGATCAGTGACGCGGTTGCCACCCACGTACTGGGGCTCAACGCCCTGCTTGTCCAGCTCGGCGTTCATCTGCGGACCGGCACCATGCACAAGAATAGGAAAGAGACCCGTGTCTTTCATAAATCGCAGCGACTCGATGAGCGTCTCTAGCTCGTTGATGATCACCTCACCCCCAATTTTAATCACAGTAGTGCGTTTGACGCCAGGTGTGCGGTAGAGCTTGATGAACTCGTCTAATGTGGCCTCTGTGGCAAGCACTTTAGCCAGGTTCAGCGCGTAGTCATCGCTAGCCTTAGACGAGAGCGCGCGACTCTGCAGCGTCGCGGCCGAGGCATTAGCGACGCGGTTGAGCAAGTTGCCAGACGAATGGGACAAGTTACCATAGCTCAGCACCGCTTGGGAGCTACGTGCTGCCGCGCGGGTGAGCGCCGGTATTTGCTGGACCACGGAGCGCCACATACTTGCGAGGAATGCAGAAGATCGTTTGGCGAAGGCAAAAAAATGCTTTCAAGAAAGCGTTTTATTTGCGGGAAAAGCATTCGATAGGTACGTGGTCATCAGCTGCAAGGTCCCGGTCGCGGACTTTGGATCTTGCTGCCCATCTCCCCCCAGCATCAACAAGAGGAAAGGGCATCACTTGTAATGTACAAGTGAACATTCACATTGGCAACCACGAACGAGTAATTGCACGCAGTATGTACGACGACACGTGCTCTTCTTCACGCCGTCCCAGTGATATCTTTGTATGACAGTTGTAGTGCAAAAGATGAAAAACATGTCATCGGCAAATTTGAGAAAGATCCTGAAGTTCCCATGGGCTCATGTCAAGTTCTTGCCGATGTGGTAATACCTGGCAAGCAAAACGCTCACAATACATCAAAGAGCAAACGTGTTGAATTTGCAACACTGACGTCAGATGCTAGTCGTTCGAGATTTATCCGGAGTCAGCTTTGCTTTTTATCCGCAGCTAATTCCTTGTATGCATACCGGCCACGCACGCGATCTTCCATCCTCCTTCAACCGCGATCTTTTTCCCCATCATTTCCTAACTGGAAGCATTCCGAACAAGCTCCGTAACCATTTGCTTCAATTGTTCAACGTGTACTTCCTCTAGTGTTTCCATCGCTTGCCAGATCGAATGCTTCGTCTCTCACAGTCGGTAAAGCGTCGTGTACCGCTGTACAAAGCGAGCGGAAATCGTCTCCTGGTATCTGCGCGTGAGAAGGTGGATCGCCGTAATGTACCGCGCTTCGAGACGCCCGCTGTGCTCGAGTTTGAGGATGGCACACGCTTCTCTGGTGTCTCATTTGGTGCCAAAAAGTCGATGGCTGGCGAGGTGGTCTTTACTACGGGTATGGTGGGCTACCCGGAGGCGCTCACAGACCCGTCATTTAAGGGTCAGATCCTTAACATGACCTTCCCTATGATTGGCAACTATGGTGTGCCTGACACTAAGGCATTAGATGAGTTTGGTCTGAATAAGAACATTGAGTCAAATCGCATTCACGCGGCTGGTATGATTGTACAGGATTACTCGAGTCACTACAGTCATTGGAATGCTGCACAGTCGCTGTCGGAGTGGCTTGAAAGCGAAGGTATCCCGGGTATCGCTGGTGTCGACACGCGTGCTATCACCAAGAAGATCCGCGCACATGGAGCTATGGCCGGTCGCATTATCGTCGAAGGTACTGCTTCTCCTGAGCTTGTTGACGTGAACGAGAACAATCTTGCCGCTCTTGTGTCGACCAAGGAGGTTATCACGTACGGCAAAGGCAACCCAATCAAAATCTTGGCAGTGGATTGCGGTATTAAGTACAATATCATTCGTGAACTTGTCAAGCGTGGTGCAGAAGTGAAGCGCGTACCGTGGAATCACGACATTTCGTCGGAGATCGACTGGTACGACGGTCTTTTCATCTCGAACGGTCCAGGAGATCCTGCTATCATGAAGGAAACTACTGCCCAACTTCAGAAGACCATAGCTCTTCAAGGTGACAATGTTAAGCCCATCTTTGGTATCTGTTTGGGTAACCAGCTGCTCAGTCTGGCCGCCGGCGCCAAGACTTACAAGCTACCGTTCGGCAACCGCGGCCAGAATCAGCCTGTGCACAATCTGAAGACTGGACAGAGCTACATTACTGCCCAGAATCACGGTTATGCAGTAGATGGCAAGACACTGCCCAGCGAATGGGAGGAGCTCTTCGTGAACCTCAACGACGGCACCAACGAAGGTATCATCCACAAGTCCAAGCCGTATTTCACGGCACAATTCCACCCAGAACATGCTGGTGGCCCTACAGACACAGAGTTTCTGTTTGACATATTCCTTGACGCTGTGCGTACCAAAGAAACGGGACGGATCAAAAGCCTGTGGCAGCGCCCAAACATTGAGCGTCCCAAGGTGAAGAAGGTGCTAGTGCTTGGATCAGGTGGTTTATCTATTGGTCAGGCTGGTGAGTTCGACTACTCTGGCTCGCAGGCTATTAAGGCGCTGAAGGAGGAAGATATCGAGACGATTCTGATCAATCCCAACATCGCCTCCGTGCAGACGAACATTGATCGCTCCAGCGAGGCTCAAGCTAGCAACGTGTACTACTTGCCGGTGAACCCCGACTTCGTGGAACAAGTCATCAAACGTGAACGCCCAGACAGTATCCTCATCTCAATGGGAGGCCAGACTGCGCTGAACTGCGGCGTGGAACTCGAAAAGCGTGGAGTGTTTGCAAAATACGGCGTGCAGGTCCTTGGTACGCAGATTGATGTAATCAATTATACGGAAGACCGCGAGTTGTTCAACGCCAAGCTTGCAGAGATTAACGAATCCATAGCGCAAAGCGAGGCCGTGGAGTCAGTGGAAGATGCCGTGAAGGCAGCATACAATATTGGATTTCCAGTGATGATCCGCTCAGCGTTTGCGCTTGGCGGTCTCGGCTCAGGCATTTGTGAAGACGAGGCTCATCTGCGCACTATGGCCAAGCAGGCCTTCTCCGGCAGCCCTCAAATTCTGGTGGAACGCTCGATGAAGGGCTGGAAGGAAGTTGAGTACGAGGTGGTGCGGGATGCTGCGAACAACTGTCTGACGGTGTGTAACATGGAAAACTTCGACCCGTTGGGTATTCACACGGGTGAGTCGATTGTAATCGCTCCCTCACAAACTCTGTCGAACCGCGAGTACCACATTCTGCGTGAGACTGCTCTGAAGGTTGTGCGTCATCTTGGTATTGTTGGCGAATGCAACATTCAGTACGCGCTTAACCCGGAATCGGAAGAGTACTGCATCATTGAGGTGAACGCACGTCTGTCCCGTTCGAGTGCCCTGGCATCAAAGGCAACGGGCTATCCGCTTGCTTTTGTGGCTGCTAAGCTGGCTCTGGGCATCAATTTGCCAGATCTGAAGAACTCTGTGACCAAGAGTACAACTGCTTGCTTTGAGCCTTCGCTTGATTACTGCGTTGCTAAGATGCCACGTTGGGATCTGGCCAAGTTTGACAACGTCAGCACTGAAATTGGTTCGTCGATGAAGAGTGTCGGCGAGGTGATGTCGATTGCCCGCACTTTTGAGGAAGCAATTCAGAAGGCACTGCGTATGGTGGAGCCTTCTAACGAGGGCTTTGAGCCGCGTTACGACGAGCTGTCGCACGAGGAGCTTGTAAAAGCTCTAGGTAAGCCCACCGATCGTCGTATATACCAGATCGCGCAGGCGTTGAAGACTGGCCAGCTGTCCATCGAGCAAGTGCACGAGATCACCAAGATTGACACGTGGTTCTTGAGTCGTTTGCAAGCCATTTGCGATTGTGATGTAAACCTCACTGGCAAGAAGCTTCATGAATTGACCGGTCCCGAGATCGCTGACGCAAAAAGACTTGGCTTCTCGGACCGTCAGCTTGCTCGCATGTTCGGCTGCACTGACGACGACGTGCGCGCCAAGCGAAAGGAGCTTGGTATTGTGCCAGCGGTGAAGCAGATCGATACTCTTGCGGCAGAGTACCCGGCTCAGACAAACTACTTGTATATGACGTACAACGGTACGGAAAACGATGTGCCTGCGCAGGAACCGAACGATGGCGTGATGGTGCTCGGTAGCGGTGCTTACCGAATTGGCAGCTCTGTTGAGTTTGATTGGTGTGCAGTGAGCTGCATCCGTACTCTGCGCAAGCTTGGTCACCGCGCGGTGATGCTCAATTACAACCCCGAGACGGTGAGCACGGACTACGACGAGTGCGATCAACTGTACTTTGAAGAGCTATCGAAGGAACGTGTGATGGACGTTAACGACCGCGAGGGTGTGCGGGGCGTTGTGGTGTCTGTAGGTGGACAGATCCCGAACAACCTTGCGCTTCCGTTGCACAAGTCGGGCGTGAAGATTCTGGGTACGCACCCGACGATGATCGACAGTGCTGAAGACCGCTACAAGTTTTCGAAACTAATGGACAAGGCTGGCGTGCCCCAGCCGGAGTGGAAGGAGCTGACGAGCCGCGCTGATGCTCGAAAGTTTGCTGATCGCGTAGGCTACCCGGTGCTAGTGCGTCCATCGTACGTGCTGAGCGGCGCTGCCATGAATGTTGCGTACAACTTTGATGAGCTGGACAACGTGCTAAGCCAGGCCGTTGCCATATCATCGGAGCATCCCGTTGTAATTACGAAGTTTGTTGAGGGCGCCAAAGAGCTGGAACTGGACGCTGTAGCGAAGGACGGCAAGGTGATCGCTGCTGCAATCTCGGAACATGTGGAGAACGCTGGTGTGCACAGTGGCGATGCCACGCTGGTGTTGCCACCTGTCGAGGCAAGCTCATTCTACACGAACCAGATCAAGCGCAACGCCGAGAAGATTGCCAAAGCACTGAATATCTCGGGTCCGTTCAACGCGCAGTTCCTGGCCAAGGGCGCTGACGTGAGTGTAATTGAATGCAACCTGCGTGCCTCACGTTCATTCCCGTTCGTGTCGAAAACGACGGGCGCAGACTTCATCAACGCTGCGACTAAAGTGATGATCGGGGAATCGACGGAAAACGACAATTTGCCTCCTCTCGACGGCCCCAAGCGTCCGGAAGGCTACGTCGGTATCAAGTCGCCGATGTTTTCCTACACGCGTTTGGGTGGCGCTGATCCGTTGCTAGGCGTCGAGATGGCTTCGACGGGCGAGGTGGCGTGTTTTGGCAAGAACCGTCACGAGGCGTTCCTGAAGGCGCTGATCTCGTCAAATTTCAAGTTGCCAGAGAAGAACATCTTGTTGTCGATGCAGGACAAGTTTTCGGAAGAATTTGTGCATGCAGCGTACCAGATGCACGAGTTAGGCTACAAATTGTTCACGACGGAGAAGACGCACGCGTATTTGAAAAAGTATGACATCCCGTCGACAAAGGTGGACTTTCCATCTGACAATGACAGTGAGAACAATGCGTTGAATCTCATCAAGAACGGCAAGATTGACTTGGTCGTGAACTTGCCCAACAATCAGAGCCAACAGATCAAGAACAACTACCTCATTCGTCGGACGGCTGTGGATTTCTCGATTCCATTGCTAACAAACATCAGTCTAGTGCAGCTCTTTGTGGAAGCGATGGCTGTCCACAAGAACCAGCCACTGCTTGGCCTTGAGCCTGACAGTCTATTTGACTATTATAAGCGTGAGAAGGAGGAGGACGCGTGGACGGACGTGCACGAGTTCCACTGAGCTAAGGACTCAATGAGCTGGAAGAAAGCAATGTGCGATGGAGTATGGCGTGAAGTAAACGACTACAAAGCAAATCATGACACAACATTTGTTACTTTACCTTGAGCACTCATCCTGTCGTCCTCTTGCACCATAAAGCACGTATTGTGCTCTTTGAACCACTTCTCCAAGCCAAACGCAAACAAGTCACGAGTATAAGCAACGATTTCCTTCTCGTCCATCATCTTGAACGCTTCCATCTCCTTGGACTTTGTTCCTCCTTGATAAACCAACTCGAGATATCGCGTCGAAAAGTGCTCCACAAGGTGGGGATATTGAACCTCCAGCTGCTTGTGCAAGTATGCACAACGAGTATAAGCTGCAATGACGTAGGCATCAGCAATGTCGTACGCTGAGTCTGCCAATGCACCAGTACGCATGCGCTGTAGCTTGGGCAGAGCTTCGGATCTTTTACCTTGTTGACTTATTGCCTCGGGTTCTTGCTGCTCCAAGAATTGCATGACTTGGTGCTTGATACTGCTCTGCTTATTACCATTTGACAGAGCACTGAGACCAAAGAACCCACGAGCAGCCGACGGATGTGTGTGAAGTGGTAATACGTCAAAGCGCTTCCAACAAGCGAAGGATACGATCCCATTGAGCTGCGCCAGTTGAAAGATACCGGCATTGTGAAAGCGACCAGGACGGAACATCCGCATGAAAGCTTCGATGCCCACGATCCATTGCATTGCCACTGGCTGCTGCTGCTCAGCGTCTTTTAACGTTGCTAGGAAGTTGTCAATGACACCACCGATGGAGAGAACGTTAGCGCTGGCAAATTGGGCAGTCGGGATATGGCCCCAGCGACACACACGGCCGCGCTCCGTCACGACGGCAAATCCTGTGCTATTGGTGTTGACGTCGAGTCCGAGCACGCGGAGAGGCGGTAAGTCATACACCAGCTGCTGTGAGCACTCGTCAAGTCTGCAAACTTCTAAGGCCTTGCGGATACGAGCACCATTGCGACGCAGCTTTGAGGAGGAAATTGCCGCCATAATTTGGGCAATTTTTGAATTTGGTGCTGTGATTGACAAAAAAGTCTAAATGTACTCTTTCTTACTACCTCATAAGATTTTGGAGGACCAAAACGTGTGCAGCTCGTTAAGAGCTCTAACCTGTTTAAGATAATATGTATTTCCGATTATCAAAACCTGTTTTGCAGCATACTTATCAAACATGCATGCTGATGATTGGATGGTACTCACTGAACTGAGGATGCGTACCGCTGTATTTGCGGAAAGAATTGATCTTGCAATAGTGCGAGATAAACCACCGCCGCCTGACCGAATAAGTTCTTTCTATTTTGTCTCTTCATTCCTTCACAATTTACATTCTCGATACCCGAACGAACATCGACATCGACCCTGTAGCATAAGTAAACGAACAATGTATTGCAAGGAAAGTACATAAAAAAGATCGTTACTGCTCATCACGAAAGAGGCTCTCGGAAAAATCAAGTTTGGTCCGCCTGCTATTTTATTCGGGTATAAACGAGACGCCAAAATTTCAGTCTCTCGCACTTATTCATTACTTTGTTTCCGTCGACTAATGCCTTACAACGATTTTTCCTTTTCGGCAACACCCTCTACCACGGGCGCCACCTCTTTCTCCACATCTGACTTCGACTGTAGTTGGCCCTTCACAGACTTCTTCTGCGCCTCACCGAATGGAGTTTGCTGCCATAGCGCCTCGAACTCCTCCGGACTGCCGCT
>NQFO01000835.1:0-29944 GCA_003991265.1 Pseudoperonospora humuli
GTCGTGACTCAAACAAACCGCTGCAAGAAGTGGGAAACAGTGATTCTGATTACGCTGCAGATAAGAAAGACAAGAAGTCGACCACAGGAGGACTTGTAACAGTCGAAGAAATGCCAATAAAGTGGGTGTGTAAGAAACAGGTTGGTGTCTCTCGTTCGACCATGGAAGCCGAGTACACCGCCGCCTCAGTAGTAGCTCAAGAGCTGCTAGAGCTCGCGAACTCCTTGGTGAGCTCAAACTAGACCTCGACCACTCGATGCCGCTGCGCGAGGATAGTCAAGCGACTCTGAAGCAGCTGCAGGGAGAGCAGATATCCGACAAAGCGAAGCACATCGGTGTGCGAATCAAGTTTGTCAAGGACTGCACACAGCGCCAAAGCACCAGGAGGTGGGCAGACTTGATGATGAAGGCTTTGAATGCGTGTTGAGTCTTGCAGTGATACTGCCAGTGGTGCATTGAGCGTCTGAGATGGAGTTTAGTAGCCCCATGCGCTAACTGTCCTTGTTTGTACAATCCTGGTAGTGCACAAGGGCAAAAAGATGGCGATACGTACCAAGCGACAACGTTGAGCAATGTGCCTCTTTTTTATATCTTATCTGCGCACTTAACTATCATTTTAACAGGCACTGTTCAAGAGCGAGCTGCATGAAAAGGGACGGATGGAGGGGCCTAGCGTAGAGTATAGTGGAAGAAAACCAGGTGTAAAAATCTGTAGGATATCGCACAGACTGCATGTTAGGTAATCCTGGATAGTTGGGTTAGAGCAAGGGGGCCAATCATAATCATTTACATAATTGACCTTTCATCATGGCACCTCCCGACCGGTCGCAATGGAAGCGCGTGGACGTCGTCGTACCCGCTGGTCCCTTAGGTCTCATCGTCAGTAAGAATTCGACGGGTGAAGGTCACGTGGTGGTCGACGGTTTTCGTCCCGTAGGAGGCTCAGGCGAACCCGGTATTCTCGAGAAACACGGCGAGATCAGTCCTAACTCGCTCCTTTTGGGCGTAAACGCGTACGACTTTACGAACATCACAGCGTCATGGAGCTTCGAGAAAATCCGCGAGACACTCATGAGCACCAGTGGCGAAGAGCGTGTTGTGCGCTTCCTGGTGCCTCCGCCACCGCCTACCGTGCAGTTTGAAGAAATCGCAACTCATGAAGGGGGTAAATGCTTTGCAGACATTTACACGCTGGGAAAAGAACTAGGAGCTGGTACATTCTCGGTGGTCCGAGAAGCTACGCACAAAACGACGGGCGAATGCTTCGCTGTCAAGTGTATCAAGCGTGCGCAACTGTCGGTGGACGATCTGCAAGCTTTGGTGGAAGAAGTAAAGATTTTGAGAGAGATGCAACACCCACACATTGTCAAATTGTTTGACGTGTTCCAAGAAGAAAAATATTTCTTTTTGGTGACGGAGTTTATGGCTGGTGGCGAGCTGTTTGACCGGATCGTCAAGAAGAATTTCTACTCGGAGAGAGAAGCACGAGATCTGGTGAAGGTTTTACTGGAAACGATTGCATTCTGTCATGATGCAGATGTCGTCCATCGAGATTTAAAGCCAGAGAACTTACTACTGAACAGTGCAGAGGACGATGCAGATATTAAGTTGGCAGATTTTGGGTTTGCAAGGAAGGCAGCGATTCAAAGCGGAGATGCGGGACTGTCTACAGCTTGTGGCACGCCAGGGTACGTGGCACCTGAGATATTGATGTCCAAGCCGTATGGCAAGGAAGTGGACATCTGGAGTATCGGCATCATCACATACATTCTGCTCTGCGGCTACCCACCATTCCATCACGATAACCAGGGTGTGCTCTTCAGACTCATCAAAGCAGGACGCTACGAGTTCGACTCTCCTTATTGGGATGATGTGTCAGCGGAAGCTAAAGATCTCATTGGCAAGATGCTGGTTACGGCACCGACCGAGCGGTGGTCGGCGCGGCAGCTCTTGAGCCACCCGTGGATCGCAGCTGATGCTGCCAAGGACGTGCAGCTTACTACGGCGCTGCGGGAGCTGCGCAAATTCAACGCGCGTCGCAAATTTCGTGCTGCGGTGAGTACGGTCAAGGCCACAATTTCGCTCACAAAGGCGCTTTCCCTTGGATGCAGTCCGCGCAGTAGTAAAGACATCAGCGACGAGGATGAAAAGGAGACTCAAAGTGCCGCAAATGCCTCTGCTGTGCCTCCTCCGGCGCCCACAGCTTCTCAGTAGATAGAACCAAATAAATGGTTTGCATAAGTGTGAAATGCAGGATCGACAAGTGTTAGACTCATTATTGTATGAACACGTACAGTTTTAAGGCTTGAAGACACAGTTTGGACGGTAAGAAAAGATGAAAAAAGGAAAATAATTTTGGTGACGATGGATGATGCATGTGCTGGAAATAGGCCGAAGACAAAGGAGTAAGAGAAGGAGGTAATAGTGGACAGTGACTTACTTGCAGCAGAAGACAAAGTGAAGGATTCGAGTCGATAGGTTTGTTTGACTTTTTCACTTCATGTATGGGTAGAGATTCCAATAAGGCGTTCTATAACGTAATTTTGCGTTGCAGACGACCATTATGCTGGCATTATTGACGTCAAAAGCAGCGGAGTTGAAGAGAAAAAGTGAACGACTGCGTAAGACTCCCGGGAATTCTCCAACATCAGCGTTTACTTGGATGTCTGGTGAATTGATTGAATCGTCAAGGATCATTGTTGCTGGTATCGATATCACTACGTGGCCGATTGTAGAAATTACCGTTCCTGCTGGTCCATTGGGAATTTTACTCGATGGAAGCATCTCGGAAGCAGCTTTACTTGATGATTATGCTCCTGTGACTCGTGAAGGTACGCCTGGAGCTATTGAACTGAGTGGAAAGATCCCTCTTGGCAGTGTGCTAGTTGGCATGGACAAGTTCGACTTTATGCTACAGCCGATAAAAGGTCTGGCAGAAATCGGTGCCATTTTGCGAGAAGCATCACACCTGCAGCGCCAATTACGTTTCCAAGTGCCGCCTCGAAGCCATGAGAAGCTAGAGACCCAGGACAGCGATAAGTCGAAGCTTCTTATCGGATCCACAAGTAACTCAACGAGCCTTTTGGCTGGCAAAGAAGGCAGTAATCTCGCAAGTGAACGAATCAGCAGTTTATGGAGCAGCATTTGTGCTGCCACTAGTACTTCAGCTTCTCAAGTGGCGCTGACTGAGGAGCTGTCGACGGCGCAACCAACGCCTAAGCTTGCTTCACCACAAGTACTGTTGCCTCCAGTGCTGGAATCAAGCGTCATCTCAGCTTCATTCGGTCAAGTTGTAGACAAAGGACTTCTTGATTCCAAGAAGCAACCCTTTGTGCCAAGTGCGTCTGATGAGATTGTGAGCGTGGAGGCTCCGTCAGGAGCTCTCGGTCTCGTCTTTGATTGCAATATCCTAAGCTATGCTATGGTGTCGGGCTTTGCACCTCTGCCTGATGGATCTCGTGGTGCACTTGAACGGGACGGTCGTGTACCCTGTGGAGCCGTGATCGTAGAAATTAACGGAGAAGACGTCTCACACGAGTCTTTGGTAGAAATTCGAGAACGACTTGGTCGGAAGAGTAGTGAGCCTCGACGGCTGAGCTTCTGTCTACCGCCGCCAATGAAGCCGAGGGTTCAGCCCAGATCGGCAATTTCTAAGATTTTATCGCCAGTAGCGCCTGTTGCTACTACAGTAACAGCGTCAAGCCGAAGAATATCTGCTGTCAGTTTGGAACGTATGAATCTCGCTGCAAAGTCACTACCGAAGTGCTTGGAAGATATGGAATTGCGTCGAAGCCTTGAGCTCAAATTGGTCATGAGCTATGACCGTAACGAACTAAAGTTTAAAGAGTGCTGGTTTGTTGTGCATTGCAACTGGATGAACCGCTGGGCACTTTTTGTAGGGAAAGGAGGACCCGAGCCAGGCCCCATTACAAACCACGAGTTGCTGATGCCTGGGTTTTCCTCCGATAAGGTCCCGAATCGGATTGTGTCCGTCCGTCCAGAACTCGAAGTGATGAAGGACTTTCGCTTTGTGACTCCAATGGTGTGGAGTTTATTGGCAGCTCTTCATGGTACAGGGGAAGCTCCACCGATTGCAAGATTAACACTGGATATCAATTCTGAAGCTCCCGAAGATATTAGCGAAGTGCTTCGTGATGCGAAAGCTCAAGCGGAAGGTCTTGCTACGAATATGCGTGAGAAGTGCCAGACGCAGGTCACACAAGACACTATCGATTCTTAACTGAATTACTATCTTTTGTAATGCTCGATATCCAGGACTGGTCTAGTTGAATACTTCCCTGTATCCACGATCGTTTCAACGTCTTGCTCCTTACGCCCTTTACCTCACTCCTAGCATGGTATCACATCGTACCGGTCGCAGAGATGCACTTTGTAGCCTTCTTTCATTATGGTCTACAATTGAGACTTAGCGCCACACGCTCACGCTTTCTCTCTTGGTCAGCTTTGTGTTGTGTTCAAGGTCAATATATCAAACAGACCAAAATATCAAGTGGCACTACGAGCATAGCTTGCTCATCTTACAGCCGTCAATAGAGGCCATTGCCGCGCGCTTGTACAACGCCTGTGTCAACCCTTTGGCCAAGCTGGACGCACATTTTTTGTTACATTTACCTCTGCATTAGTCTGTGTACCCTATGCACGTCTTCTTACTCAGAATAATGTACTACACTATCGCAATGGTCACAACGCGAGTCGCAAGACCTTGTAGTCAGGACAGCAGTGGAGAACTGCAGTCGCTTTGAGCACGTCTTGAAGCCTTGCATTGCCACCAACTCCTGCTCTACCAAGTGCTGTATAGACGATGCTGTTATTACGTTGCTAAAATAGAAAGGAAAATATCAGCATACAAAATACTCGTGCACAGGATATTCATTTCTTACTATTGTCATTATTGCCATTATTGCCATTATTATAATAAGGTATTCTGTACCTTTTGCTTACTCTCAATCTATCGTAACATCGTCATTTAGAATATCCAGGACTCAGATCGATAAACTGTGATGATGAGAAGATATCCGCCCAGGTAGATCTGGATTTTATAGGAGGTGACATTGTTAGTGTTCTTTATAATAGCCATATTGGGATAGGCTGCACTATTTAAGGTACGTACCATAAACATATAAAAGTACATGACAAAGATGCTGAGCATGAAGTCTTTATTCTCGCGTTATGGACTGCGTCCTCAGCTTCGATGGATCTCCAGCGTTCAAGTGACGCGACATGATACCAACATTCCTGATCTCATTATCACGCCCCTTGCCGCGCAGAAACTACTTGAAGCTGCTAAGCAACAGAAGACCGACAATTTGATGCTGCGCGTGGCGGTGGAGGGCGGTGGCTGCTCCGGCTTCAAGTACGTGCTCGAATTTGAGAAGGATGCGATACCTGACGAGGAAGAGGATGTGGTCATCGAGCAGCATGGTGGACGCGTCGTCGTAGACAAGGAGTCGCTGGAGCTCATCCGAGGCAGTACTGTGGACTTCGAGCAGGAGCTAATTCGTAGCGCCTTTGCTGTGGTCAACAACCCCAATGCAGTCAGTGGCTGCGGCTGCGGTACATCTTTCGACCTCAAGGACTAAACAAAATACAAACCCACCACAGCTTCTTGTATTTGACATGTCCAGTTCTAGGCCGCACTTACTCCCAAAGCACTACCACGCCGTTTTTGTCGCACGACGCGACACCATGACCGTCTGGACGCCACACACAACATGCAACAGCTCCATGGTGGCCAGTAGGACTAGATTTAAGCTGGCGTTCAAGCTTGCCGGTGTGTGCGTTCCAAACAAAAAGGACACCGGAAGACCCGCCAGCCAGTGCATATCGGCCGTTTGGACTCAACGAAGCTTGGCCCCAGTCAAAGCCACATTGATAATCTTGGTGTCGCAACTCACTCAGTACGCGGTATGTGCGTGGATCAATGACGCGTAAAGAATGATCCCGAGAGTTGGTGAGCAGCTTGTTACCACCAAAGCTCACCGATGTGGTCTGTTCAGTGTGAAGACCACGCAGCTCCTGTACGCAACGTCGTGTCCTTGTGTCCCAAAAGCGGACAGCACCGTCTTGATGAGCACTTGCAAACTGCACAAAACTCGCATCAGCTCCTGAAGGTGCCGAAATGTCATTGCAACTGGAGACGCAGCTAACGGTTTGTAGCCGCACTCCACGCATTACGTCCCATACGCGCAAACTGCGATCCGATGAGCCGGTGATCACTTCATGAGGCAACAAAGGAGAAAACTCAGCTGCCAGCACTTTGCCTTTGTGTCCTGTAAGCGTCTGCATGACGCGTCCAGTACCTACTCTCCACACAAAGCATTTGCGATCGCACCCAGTTCCTAGAACCAACGCGCCGTCTTCCGACGCGCGCACGCACAGTAGCGGGTGTGCAGTCCCCACGCCTCTGTACTCACCCAATGCTCTCGGAGAAGACAATGCCCCCGCCTCCGCTTCCCATGCTCTCACGGTACCATCGCTGCTTCCACTAAACAAAATCTTGCCTGACGTGTTGAAACACACCGAATTCACTTCCGTAGCATGAGCACGGATTGAGTGCGTCGCATGAGTGACCAACTTGACTTCGGGTCCTACTCCGTCTTCTTCATTCAGCATCAAGTGACTCATACTCTCTGCTTCCCCTTGAGTAGTCATACCTGCTAGTGTAGATGATGGATGGTCCTCTGCTTGAATCCATTCATGAAGCAGTGCATTCTTCTCCTGCACTTGTATCTCTAGCTCCACAGTCTTATTTCTCAGTCTATCCATCTCCGCCTCACTACTCTCCAGTAACGCTCTGTGCCGACTCAATTCTTCTCTAGTCAATTGTAGCGCGGCGTCCAATTCCTTCAGAGCCTTGTCCTTTTCAAGACTTAGCATCATCTCCTCGTCCAGCCGCTTGGTCATCAGCTGCAGCTGCTGCTCCCACTTGTCTCGCTCCTGCAGCAACATCTTGCTCTCACTAACTAGCGCAAGTTGCTGACCTGTATAACTTGCCAACTGCGCGGTCTTTTCCGTCAGTTCTCGCTCCAGTCGCTGGATGGTCACTAGGTATTTTTGTGCCGCGGTGTCGTCTTGTTCCTGTGCGCTGGGAAGACACACAGACGCACCTAGAGTAGACGAGTTTGCAGAGCGGAACAGAAGCTGCTGATGCGATGCAATCAGATCGCTGAACGCCGCCACTTCACGGACATTGCGTGCTTCCAAGAGCCGCAGAGCTTCATCCGAAAACCACGTTGCCATGTGTGAAAATACCGATGTAGGATTTTATGTAAATTATTATAGCGAAGCCTCAATCTTACCAAGTCCCATTATCGCTGATGCTAAGAAAATGCTCACTTAGGTCCATTTTGATGACCTAGATTACCAACTTTCAACCTCTTAAGGAAAAAGTGTTAATTCGTCGCGCTATCATACTCCAAGTTAGCAGTATCGCCTTCCAATGTATACAGGAAAAGAGCTAACAGAGCAGAGTATACGTGTGTAAGCGATTCAGCAAAGTGAACAATGTAGACTACTTGCGCCAGACAAAGGGTCCAATCGGGCTCGTCATCTATCTTCATCAACAGCGAGTGCTCTATAACCAAATTTTGTACAATGTGCGTCCACATTTTCTATCGAGTTCACATGAAAGACAAAAACGTCACACCACAAGCCATAAAATTTGAGCACGTGTTTTGTAGCTTCATATCCTACAATGTGTGCACATATGGTCTGATTACAAGCAGCTGCCTCGTACTATACTCAAGTGCAAGGCTAGACACGTGGTAGTACACACTCAAGCAGCGCAAGCAGCCTCCTGAGCCGACTCGACCACGAACTCTCCACCGATCTCGAGCGGGGAGTTGGCCCACTCCACCTTAGGCAGATACTCACCCTTGGCTACGAAATGGCGAGGTAAGTCGAGGGTAATCCAGACGTCCTCCAAAGCCGTCATCAAATCCACCACCATGGCATCTGTGTGAGTAGGCAGCGGCGTCAGACGCAGACGCTCCTCACCACGAGGCACGGTCGGAAAGTTAATTGGCTGCACGTAAATGTGGTACTTCTCCATCAGAATGCGCGAGGCTTCCTTCACCTTCACAGCATCGCCTACCATGAGCGGGATGATGTGACTCACGCTCGGAAGAAGGGGAAAACCAGCGTCCACTAGCATTCTCTTGAGCTCCTGCGAGCGGGCGTGCATGGTCGACCGTTCCACTTGGCTCTCCTTTAGATGGTTTACTGACGCTCGAGCACCAGCTGCAAGCATGGGAGGCATCGATGAGCTAAAGATAAAGCCCGAAGCGCACGACCGCATGGCATCCACCAATGCTGCGTTGCCAGCGACATATCCGCCCATTATGCCGTAGCCCTTGGCAAGAGTACCTGTCACCATCGTTATGCGATCCAAGCAGTGGTCACGCTCAGCGACTCCGCCACCACGGTTGCCATACAGACCCACAGCATGCACCTCGTCATTGAACGTCATGGCTCCATACTTGTCTGCAAGGTCACATATCTCGTGCAAAGGAGCGACTGTGCCTTCCATAGAGTTGACACTCTCAAACAGAATGAGTTTAGGTGCCTTTGGATCAGCCATCTTCAGCTTCTCCTCCAGGTCCTTCGTGTCATTATGCTTGTAGATGTACTTTTTGGCTCCGCTGTGCCGGATACCTTGAATCATAGAAGCGTGATTCAAACTGTCCGAGAACATGATAACGTCCGGGTAGATCTTGGTCAGTGTGCTGATCACACTGTCGTTAGCCACATAGCAAGAAGTAAAGAGCAGCGCGGCCTCTTGCTGATGCAAGTCGGCAAGGTCGCGCTCGAGCAGCACGTGATTGTGGTTGGTGCCGGATATATTGCGAGTACCACCGGAACCAGCGCCAGACTTCATCAGATACTCCTGCATAGTTTCAATGACTTTAGGGTGCTGGCCCATACTCAAGTAATCGTTGCTGCACCACGCAACGACCTCTTTTGTTCTGCCCGAGTCTTCGTGGTGTGTGGCACGCGGAAACTTTCCACGCTTGCGCTCCAAATCGGCAAAAAGACGATATCGACCTTCATTCTTGATAGTTGCGATCGTTTGAGCAAAGCCCTTCTCGTACTGCGACGCTGACAGGCCGCCGACACGCGTCTGTCGGGTGGGAACCGTAGGGAAGCGGGCCACGGCTGATGAGTATGGCTTTGAGCCACCCAACTGTGCATCTTTCGGCTTCTGTGCCTTCATCTTGAGCTCATTCATGCGTTTGATCGTAGCGGCCGATGTAGTAGACGTCGGATGCGCCTGCGAGTTGCTGTTGCTGCCGGCGTAGGCAGCGCCCATGACCGACGACATATGCGGACACATTTTAGCCAGCTGCGAGATGTTGGGTAGCAAGGCAGCGCGGGCCGTAGGAAGCGCGCGCATGAAGGGGCAGCGGGATGCCGCCTGCATGCGTCCAGCGGCAACGGAGGCGCGGGTTAGAGCCATAGGAATCGAGTCTGCTTGGAGAGAAGCTTGTGCTGGTGGTCTAGTTTCAAAATGGACGTTCGTAGCACGCAGTAATGATTAGCTGAAAATACAATGCAAATGTTGGTGTATGCATCTGTATAGAGAGGTATCA
Source organism: Pseudoperonospora humuli (assembly GCA_003991265.1). Lineage (NCBI taxonomy): Eukaryota > Oomycota > Peronosporomycetes > Peronosporales > Peronosporaceae > Pseudoperonospora > Pseudoperonospora humuli. The sequence goes on from NQFO01000835.1 coordinate 9,609, forward strand.
GAACATTGTGTGGTCAGGGCTAAATTTTAGCCGGCAAAGCAGTTTCAGCGTGTCATCCCTCCTTCATGTGTGCAGCGCCGGTACGATTTGATACACGGTAATACAAAGCCACAACTGGTGGACCGAAGAGGATGGGCCACCACAGGATGGGAAAACTTTTGTGCGCGCGAGATGAACCAAATTCAGTCTCTCTTAGATTGATGCTAGATATATTGGACTGACTTGGATGGACTCTTTTTTCGTGATGTCTTGTTGTCTTCCCGTTTACGCCCTTCTTCATGTGCGTCGCTCCTGAGCAGCTTTGACATGTTGACGGCCGCATTCATGTCGCAGCCTCTATACCCTGAGCTGCACCGGGTGTGAAAGCAGTATAATACTTCGAAGCATATTTTCTCTTCAGCCTGCGCCTCGGCCCGATTGCACTACATCGTGCGCCTTACTCCCCTTCGACAACTTTGTGTCAAAGTCAAGATCAAGGTCAAGATGCTGAACTGGCAAAAGTACCTGGTGGTACTGCAGTAGCGCTTGCTTGCGCGTCGTAAAATTGCCCATAAGGATCACCGGCGCGTGCTTTTGCAACGCCTGTTTCAAACTCTCCACTGAACTGGGCACATGTTTATCGTGTCTTCTCTATGTCGTGTTACTCTCTTCGTCAGAACAATGTATTTCGTTATTGCATCGACCGCTACGCGAGCTACGCATTTCCGAAAGAGCTTTCACTTCCACGTGTCAGTCCGCGCAGAACTGCCTGCAACAAGAGCCCTCTTTATGGTGCTGTACACGCACCGCAGCTGCTCCAACTACCTCGTGCAGCTTGCGGTCTTGAGTGACGGCATCGTTACAATAACCCTCGTGGACTTTAGGTGCCTGGCCTTTGTTCCTCGCGTGAGATCAGCCATATGACGGTACTCGCGCAGTCATTTGTAAGGTGTCACGGTCGTTACGACGCTCAGGAGGAGCGACCTCTCTTCTTTTTTTTGCCTACTCTCCCGAAGATTTTGCCATATCTAGAAAAAGCAAATTGCTTGCTTGGTTGTGACTCAAGCAAATTAGAGGCATGCCCTTGCATACTCTCAGGTCAGCCGTATGCAAAGCAGCCATTTGACAAGCGCTAAGACCAACAAGACGTGTGTAATACTGATGAATAAATGTCCATGAGACCAAAACAGGGCTTACTGCTTTTGTATCCCGGCTAACAAGCAAGTATTAGCATTGCTGTCGCGTGTTGTATCGGCGAAGAAACGCTTCTTGCTGTCAAACATGAAAAGTGTATTGCTTGAGACAGGTTATACTATAGGCTTAGCTGACACTCTCTTAGGTCCTATTTGTCCTTTTCCACAAGTCTTCATACTCACGGATTGACTCGTCCTTCATGTCGTTTTCGAGCGCCACGCAACATCCTCAGGCTTCATGTTTTGTAGCAACCACATCTCCATCTCTCGGACAAGATTCGTCTTGATTATCGAGCAGAGTCGCTTGTATGAATCAGCATATGTGGCGTGGTCTCCAGACTTCCTTTATTGACCTTCATCGCTTCCAATGCTGGTACCATTTGGAAAACGCTTTCAAGCAACTTAACCTTCAAACAGAATTTCGTGACCATCAACGCTAACGTGATAATTCCTCAGCACTTGGAGAAACGCCTCCGCACATATCACATTTAAATGACTTAGTAGCAATCTCACGAAAAAGCAAGCGAAGGAGAAAGAAAACCTCGTTAACGTGATCATGCGTGCGTGCATGAGTACCGTCAAGATAGAAGTGACGGAAGCGTTGCAGATGCGAGACATTCTTACGCGAGAAGGCATTGACTGGAGCGCGCAGTGGATTCCATAGCCGGACCATATTCAAGGAAATGCTCTGGCATCCTACGTTCAGCTCGTGTAAAAGTTTCAGAGTGCGGTGGAAAAGAGGATGGCAAAGGTGCCTAACGAGAAGAGAGTCCAGGCGTTCTCGTTATTTCCTGTGTCCACGGCGTCTCGAGAGCGTACATCAAGATCAATGCTACTACATTGCATGGTTTCTACGTGGGCATTAAGAAGCAAGTCGAGGGCTTCAGCTGGAGTAACCTTCTTTGTGTATCGCTGTTGGTAAAGTCGTTTCAGGACAATCGATAAAATGTAATGTGCCACGCCTTTAATATCTCTCAAAGGAGTGATGACAAGAAGAGTTGGAGCTGACAGTAGCAGAAAAGTACGAGTAGGCTAGTCACCTCTTTACCAACCAAGCAACAAGCGACGGATACGCGCATCGTATCAATATTTGACGGAGGACAAGAAGAAGTCCGACAAAAAGTCTTCCGAATATCCAATGGTGATTTTTGGATACGTGCCAGACGTCGTCATCGATTTACTTGACCTTGGGATGCGTTCGCTGTGTACTGCTGTGAAAGAGGTTCTTCATCCACACCAAGGCTGGTGCTATGAGAAGTAGGTCAAACAAGAAGAAGAGGAAAAAAGGAGAAGAAGAGTGACCGACCGGTCTGGATACGTCAATTCACGCCCAACGCATCGTAACGAGCGTGGTCGATTTACTGCTCGGTACGAGCTGAAGAAACGGCACCCTGAGTACAAGAAGATCCTTGCAGAGATACCGTCGTCCAAGACCGCTACACAAAGTACCTGGAGAGACTTCAATACTTCTGGAGCAACGGGACGTTCTTGCTGAACTTCAGCGCGGAGCAGCCGTTTCTCGAGTGGGAGTTCTTTCGGAAGCGCATGGCTCTTGTGGCGGTCGATGCGATCGCGAAGCGCATTGTTTCGACGGTGAACATGAAGACGTGCGTGGCGTACGAGGACTGGAGCAGGCGCGATGGCATCAAAGGACACGGCGACAGCCATAGTCACAGCCAACGCCACACCCTCGCGCGTCCTCCTTTTCTGCTGCTTCAGGTCGTGCGTAGATGCAGGGTGTTTCATAGACAAAGCGTCTGGTGGCACTGCGAGCAGAGCTTGCTCGTCATGACCTCGCTCATGATCACCACCGTCACACGCTTCTGCAACGCCCCTGCCAACCCTTTCACCGGACTGGACGCCACAAAATTCGAATGATGAACCACGACTTTTGCGACGCCAGTTCCAGCATTTCGACCCGACGGGGCGTTTGGTCTTTGCACTTGTTTTTTTCCTCCGTACGCCACGCACTGAAATCGACTACGGAACTTTCATAGAAAAGTGAAGAGATGGCGGAGAAGAGAAGAAAGCATTTATATCGCACTGCATTACGAATTTTTTACTGGCGAGAGCGCCACGACGTTGGTACCAAATTTCCAGCATTTCGACGCCTTCAATGGCCTTGTAGGGACTTTGCGATAGTGAATCGGTAATGAGAATGCTCCATTAAAGAGCGCCTCCACTCTCCGTTGCTTTTGAGCTGCTTCGTCTTGTTCGCTGTCATCGGATTCTTTGGTCACTTTTTCAATCAAACCACGGTGTTCTAGCTGCCCCAAGGCAGCAGTTACCACTGCGAGCGATGTGAGACCAGTTGGAGCAGCTTCAGACCGTTTGTGTGCTGAGTTGACAGCATCAAGGAGCTCAGAAACACTGCGGCGTCGACGTAAATCCATACTCTCGAGTACCAATGCAGCCACATGATCGACGCTTGCCTGAGGGGTCATCGCTGCTACGGCGTTGATCTTTATACTGCTGCCCCGTGTTATGTCGTGGCTGCAGGTAGTCTCTCGATTCACGCGATCACTGCCGCTCCACCCTGCCATTGTAGCTGCCGCTGCCATCGCTGCCGGGGACACATACATGCTACTGTGCTTATACTGGCCATCGCGATGGTATGTCACGCCTTCGTACTCGAACGACAATGTCGAAGATTCTCCCGTGTACGCCTTTCGTAGCTGCCCTGTGCTCCCATATAATAGCTCCGAGTAGCTAAGTTTCCCTCGTCTTGGACGTTGACCCTTGTTTCCTCCTTTGTGCCACTGGGACCCAGGGTGAGGTTGTAGTGGTAGAGGCTCCTGGTCCGCTTCCTCAGGCACGCTACACTTTGCATGTGTTGGATCCCAATGATTCATTGAACAATACCATTTATCGGGTAGTGTAGATGACTTAATATGCTGCGGCAATTTGCGCCACTTGTTGCACATTTCACACTGGGCCCACTCTAGCACAGTTTTCTTCATACCACTGGAGCTTCCACTGTTGAGTCCCCGCCCTCCTTTGCCTTTAGCAAAATGGCTGGCATTGCCACCTTCCACGCTGTTGCCCCCTTCGGCAATGCTGTTCATGATTGACACTGAATTACTTGCTCTTGGTGTCGTTGACTTCAAGCCTTTCCCGTGCTTCGTTGAGATCAGTTTACCAAAGCTAGTAAGATCGTTGGCAGAGGATGTCGGTGTCATACTACCACTCGACATCATTGAGACAGAAACTGCTGGTGCAGCGTCGCCACTCGATGAGGACGCCCGTGCTTTCTTCGACGGACGGCCTTCTTTCTTCGCCTGCTTGAGCAAAAAGACATCAACCTCTGTGGGATTGGGTGCGCTGCACTTGGCTAGCTCTGGAGCCCACGTATTGAGATGACAATACCAAACCGCTGGCAATCGATCAAAATTAATCGATGCCGGGACAATGCGCCATTTGCCACATTGAGTGCTCTCACATTGTACCCATTTGACCTCGCGGTACTTCTCCTTTAGCTGCTTTGTGATCTTGCGCTTTTTGGTTCCCTTATCCTTGAGTTTTGATCGAAGACTCTTCTCTTTTTCTTCAAGCGTAATCATATCCGCAACAGATCCTTTGAAAGACCCTCCTGCTCTCTTCAACGGACCTGATCCGGATGAAGAGTAGCCACCATCTTGTCCCGTACTGCAGGGTGTTGATCTGGATTTCTTAAGTTTGTATCTCCTCTTACCTGCTTGAGGTGATGGATTTGCCTTGACCACTTCTTCAGCAACGGTACAAGATGCAAATCGTTCGTCCCATGTGTTCATATTGCAGTACCAGTGCTTTGGCATTGCATCCAAATCAAAGTCTCTCGGTACCGTCCGCCACTTCTTGCAGCTGTCGCATTGAACCCACTTCGCTTCACTCCCTTCCTCCTCCTCTTCACTAGATTCCCGTTTGGTCACGCGCTGTACTTCTCGTTTTGTCTTGTTCTTTCTCTTTTTCTTGCCATGACCACTTGCCCGGCGAGTTCTTGGTGTTGCATCTGCAAGTGGCGTCACAGAGCCAGCAGCACCTTCATCATCGTCATCTTCATCATCACTAGGAATATGCTTTAGCACCAAACTCGATGACGCAACGCTTGACGACGATGGGATGAGTACACTAGCGGACGGTGACCTCGGAATCTCTAGCTTCAAGGCCCCTTCAGTGGATTGTAGCTGTCCCCATTTGTCACTACGCACAGCGCTGGCATCGCCACCATAGCCTTCGTGACGATCTTCCTTACGCTCGTTTCTCCAACCAGGTGCATCCTCTTCCACAGCCGATTGAACCGCTGATGGGGTTTTACCATCTCTTGGGCTCAAAGACGCTAAAGAGGACGGAGTTGGTAAGTTTGTCCCTTCCTTGACGTTGTCGGAATCTGTTTCAGCAAAGCGCTCCCGCTTGACGACCCAATTCGCATCCACTGGCGTCAAGTGGTGATCGCTCTCTGCACCAGTCTTATGACTGCTAGAACGCTTCATCTTTAGTGCAGGGCTGGACATCGAGACATCCGAATCGTCATCATCACTCTGTCCCAAAGCCTCTTTCGAACGCTTTTGTATTCGCTTAGCAGCCGTCACCGGATTTTCAAACAGTGCTGATGACGACACCTGTGAGCGAGATGTCCGTGTGTCCGTAGATTCTGTAGACGAAATGGCAATTGTATGATCCATGGGACGGCTAGACGAAGCCAAAGGGCTGCCTTTATCTGCACGCTGGCAAAGTGCACTTGCATCAGTTCCAGATATTTCCCTCTTGCTTCGCTTTCGCTTCTTCCCGCCACCATCTTCTTCCCTATACTCGTGTTCATTATCTCCCTGGGAGGCCAAACTGTCCCTCTTTTCTTTGTGTTTGTCCTTCTTTTTCTTCTTCTTCTTCTTCTTCTTTTCCCGTTTCTCCCGCTTCTCACGTTTCTCTTTTCTCCTTGCACTGCTCACACTGACAGCCGACGCTTCCGACATGACTTCGTCCTCATTCTCCCCCTCGCGCGTCTGCACGCCGCTCAAATGTTTCGACCCTGCGTTCTTCACCGCCTCTCTCTCTTCACTCCCTACGTTCATACCGCTATACTTTCTCGGTGTCTCTGCTCCCGTCGCTTCTCCTGCATGTTTCGGGCAGATAATCAACTTTGACGAGATCTGCCGCACGCAGTTCGATGGCAAACAGCGCGCGTGGTAAGCCACAGGACATCGCATACACCTCACAGCCTCCTGTTGCGCACCCGATTGATTGCAGCCTGCACACGTGTGCAACGGACAAATAAAGTGCGTGTTGATGGCGATTCTGGCCAACGGGAACTGGGTGATGCACTCCTGGTGATAGAATTTGCCGCATGATAACGCGCGGCACTTGCGTACTGGTCTTCTAGTAGGATCTGAGCCAGTGATGGCCGACGTATCATCCGCATTTATCTCAATCCCCGTCCGTTTGCAGTGGAAGCAAGCATGCGTCTTGCTCTTGCATTTTGGACACAACCAAGCCTCGTTCTTGGCTTCAGCGGCTCCGCTATCAGATGGAAGACAATGCACATGGAAGGCAGAGATACAGGGACCGACACAAACTACAAGATCATCGCCTTCTTGCTCGCAGACAACGCAAATGTGCTCGCTCTAGTCACAGTAAGTGAAGATCATTTCCGACATTAGGACGCATAGTAAATTACAAAGAAAGAGAGATAATAGCACCTCACCTTATTCCTGTCATTGTCCGTCTCAGGTTTAAATGGTTTAAAGCGCGTACTTTGGCTTGGAGAGGCTGCGAGTGACGACTGGCGCTCACGTTGCCACCGCAGATCCTCCTGCAGCTGCGCGCGCAGCTTCTTGCGTCGCTTGTGATCTAGCGGTACACGAATCAGCACCGAATCGGAGCTAGAGCTGCTACTCGAGCCAGAGCTCGCATCCGAGTCCGCCATGGAGAGAGAGAGGGGGACGGACGTAGAGTAACTCCTTCGCTATTATGTATGCTGTCCTATGACTATTAATTAGGACTGCGCAATAGTTTCCACGATATGATTGGATAAAAAGAATAAAGAAGAAGATGAGATTGGCTCAATTTAAAGATCCGCGGTTTTGCTCATCCTATCATAGGGTGTAGTGATAATCTCACCTAGAATATCAAGGACTACCTATGTGGATACTTTCTCATAAGCACGCTGTTTTCACTGAAGATTGACCCTGCTGATGGCAGCATTTACGTCTCAAGCACCTCACAGTCCGCATGGTCACAAGAGAAGCGGCACTCTACTTCTCAGCTCGGTTGCATGGTAACGCAACGCCTTTGCGATTTCTTCGCTTCGTGTCGATTGTGTAGCTGATGATCGAAAGCGTCTAATGGCACTGCAAGTAGAGCTTGCTCCGATAATTACTGTCACATGGCTGACTTCAAGCGATTTACTGCTCGGTACGAGCTGAAGAAACGGCACCCTGAGTACAAGAAGATCCTTGCAGAGATACCGTCGTCCAAGACCGCTACACAAAGTACCTGGAGAGACTTCAATACTTCTGGAGCAACGGGACGTTCTTGCTGAACTTCAGCGCGGAGCAGCCGTTTCTCGAGTGGGAGTTCTTTCGGAAGCGCATGGCTCTTGTGGCGGTCGATGCGATCGCGAAGCGCATTGTTTCAATGGTGAACATGAAGACGTGCGTGGCGTGCGAGGACTGGAGCAGGCGCGATGGCATCAAAGGACACGCGTCCAATCCGGTGAAAGGGTTGGCAGGGGCGTTGCAGAAGCGTGTGACGGTGGTGATCATGAACGAGGTCATGACGAGCAAGCTCTGCTCGCAGCGCCACCATACGCTTTGTCTATGAAACACTTTGCATCTACGCACGACCTGAAGCAGCGGAAAAGGAGGACGCGCGAGGATTGTGGCGGGGTGGACCTAGCGTCGAGCATATAGCGCATCATATCGGGTTAGGGCCATTGTGTATCTTTTTTTAAGTACTCGATATATCGTCCATTATCCAATGTTCGACTGGATCTGGCCCCAGAAATCCGTCAAGGGCGACGTTGTCGTCATCACTGGGGGTGCCATGGGCCTCGGACGTCTTGTGGCTCTTCGCTTTGCCGCACTCGGTGCCGTCGTCGTGATTTGGGACGTGCACGCAGATTTGGGTCGCGATTTGGTGGAACAGATTGAAGCTGCAGACGGTACCGCTCAGTTCTACGCTGTGGACGTGACCGATCGCGATGAAGTCTACGCCACTGGCCGTCAAGTGCTGGACGAGTGGAAGGCGGTGGATCTTTTAATAAATAACGCGGGGATCGTGGGTGGTCGTCCCGTGCTGGAGTCATCGGACGCACTGATCGAGCGCACGATGGCAGTGAACGCCACATCGCACTTTTGGACGATCAAAGTCTTTCTGCCCATGATGATCAAGAGAGATAAGGGTCATATTGTATCAGTGGCTAGTGCTGCAGGAATCTTTGGAGCCCCTGGGATGGTCGACTATGGCGCGAGCAAATTTGCTGCGATTGGACTCATGCTCAGCCTGCGACAGGAGCTCTTTGCTATGGGGCACTTTGGTGTGCACACGACCATTGTGTGTCCTGGCTTCATTAAGACTGGAATGTTTGAGGGAGTGAATCCTCCGCCATTTACAAGATGGTTGACGCCTGAGTTTGTGGCGGATCAGATTGTCAAGGCCGTGCGCAGGAACCAATGGCGACTCTTGTTGCCATCCGTCCTAAGTATCCTCGAGATTGTAGCCACGACAATGCCCATGTGCTTCGTCGACTGGTTTATCCGCGTTACCAAGACGTCACAGGCCATGAAAAGCTTCAAACAGACGCGCAAACACGTGCTCAAGCACGAGTAGCGACGTCGTCTATCCGAGAGTAAATAATTTCAACTCTTGCGTTAACTTTCTAGTAACAAATTTACTTTTGTAGCTTCACCATGCGCCTTTAGTCGACAGAATCCGTAGCAGCTCTTGACGTTTGCAATGCAGCTTGACTTCGGTCTCGGCAATGGTTTGTGGGTCAAGATGCTGGCTGCAGTATCGCTCGAAGAAAGTCAAGTCATCGGATACGCGCAGCTCGGACATTATGGAGGTGTCCACGACCGAGGAAGTGAAGGCATCGAAGTCAAACGATAGCAATTTCTGACCTTTGGATGCTTCAGAAGCTCCTGTCGTGACTTTCTTTGCGCTTTGAGGAAGCCATGACGGCACATCTCCTGCCAAGTGCAAGAAAATGGTCGCAAGAGGATCAGCGGGGACACTTGAAGCTGTCAGTGTTGTAAATTGTGCAGCAGGTGCAGCCACGTCGCTTGAGAGAAACAGCGCTTTGACTGCTGCACACGTCTACGCATAGCAAACGAGTAAGCAATGAATGCAGGCATAGTCCCGTCTTAAGCAACGTACGTACCGGTTCTTGTTGTCGCTGCTCGAGCTCCTGGTGAAAAGTAGAGAAACATGTCAAAAGAATGTCGCGCCAGCTGTAGAGATCGATCGATGGCTCCACCAAGAGCGTCGAATTTCCAATGACTGCAAGTGCTTGATCGTTGCCCACAATGTTCATTGCTCCAGGACAGTGGACTGGAAAGAGGGGGGCGACGCAGCCAAGAGCTTGTGCAGTGCGAATGTCGTAAAACAGGACCATCCTGTTGGCACTTTCCACGAGGACCATCGGACAATCATCCGCTGCTGCGGTGAGCTTCATCATAGAGTCAGTCAAGTGTGAAGGTGCTTCTTGGTCCATGGATGGACGAGGCCTCAAAGGTAGCGACACTACTCGCATTAGTGATGCGTTACCACGTTTTCGGACATCAAAGAAGTACAAGTGCTGCTGAGAGCGACACAGTGCAACGACGTATCCAGCTCGATAGAATATGCTGCTTATCGCAAAGGACGAGCTTCGGCCTGACGACTTTGAAGACACTTGCTCGATTCTTCTTAGTGCTGGTGTTAAAGTGGCAAAGTCAACGTCTTGGAGCACATCCCAGACAACGAATGAACCGTCTTGACATCCAATGACCACGTACTGCGTCGTAATGTCGTGTGTTGAGGCTGTGATGTTGGTCAAATGGTCCCATGATTTCGTCGGAGTGAGGAGGAAAGGGGACAAACGACTCGTGTCGGGATCGGCCTGCGGTGGCAGCAAATATTTCAATACCTTTGATCCATAGCACACTGCGATTGCATACGTCGTGCGTGCACTTTGGTCTCGACTTGTTGATGGCGTCACAAGAAAATGAAGCATCGGTTTGCATTCGTCCTTGATGAATGTCGAACAAAGTGGCTCCAGCTCAATATGAAAGGCCGGTGATGACAGGACCAACGTCGGATCTGCAGGTTCTAGAGCTCGGCCATAGCACTGAAGACTGTATAAAGCAAGTGTGGAAGAGTCAGCAAATGTTACAGCAAGAACTTGTGAATCCGAAGACAGGACCATGTCAACGACTGTGGAATTCAGTGTTTGTGCGAAGATGATTTGAGCAACAAGTTGGCAAGATAAGTCGTTGTCATTGCCACACGGAGCTTGCGTCGTGTCGATAGTTATCGCGTAAATGTTCACGCAGTCATGTGTTGTTTGAGTTACATTGTCAATGGCTGAGTTCGCATCTTGTTCACCACTACGTTCAATAGTTGTGATCTTTGTCACATGGACAGCAAGACAGCAGCTCCTATCGTTTGCCAGTTGTAGTGCACTCATCTTGTTGATTGAGACGCAGCTTGTTACGGTCGTATCTGCACTGCAAGTCGGGGCTGAAGTCTCAGTGTGAAACTCGATTGGGAACTCGGCCACTACGCTGACGTCTTTGGCTATAGTACTTATCACTCGTAGCGACGGAGGGATCTTGTCTTCCATTCGTTCATGGTTTACTGCAGCAATCACAATGGAGAGTAGAGAGTGAGACGCCAAGCCTACTATTCTCTCATCACGTGCGAGTGGAAGCTGCCTCGTTGGCTTGCACAGTCTTCTTTTTGCCGTCTCATAGTCACTGTTCGGCTGATATGAACTTTGATCAATCCCAGACTTTGAGCTTAACAAAGAGCTTTCCATCAACAAGTTGTCGCTCTGGTATCGAGCGCTTTCAGTTGTGATTATCTTCCAAGCAGCGTTGAAAATGTCGTGGTCCAAAACCTTTTGAATGCAACGATGTGGTTGAATGAGTCGAGGAAACACCAAGTCTGGATTCACGTAGTCGGCAGGAGGGGTCAATGCTACCCAGTGAAGGAACTTCGCGACCACGACAGCGCCATGGGGTTCTTGAAAATGCTCGAGAAGTAGACGTGCATCAGATCGACTGACAACGACCTTGTTCAGCCTAAGCATGTCAAAAAGTGCTTTCGGAGATACAAAACCTCGTCGACCATGGCTCGAGTCATGGAGCAATTCCTGCAGCAGTCATTGCATTCAATTTGGCGTGTCATGCCTCCCATAATCAAGACAGAGCTCCTACTTACTCTGCACGTTGTATCCAATTGCGCTTGATCGTGGAGACAAACGGCTCTACTTTCCAGCAAAACGTCAAGAGGCACTGAGTATAAGACGTCTCAAAACTTCAACGCCACAGCCCAATTTACGCACCGGATTCGTTCGCGAAGCGCTTGCAGGCGTTGGTCAATCATTGCTCACGACAAGATGAGGCTCACAAGGCCACAAGTCGACTCTTTTTCCTGGAAGATCTGGAGCAAATTAACGTGCTCTTGTCCGCTTTTAGATGGCGTTGGTCTTGTTTTAGTGCAATGATTGAAAGGGAGACAGACGATAAGTCCTTCATCAACAAGGTCATCAACAAGCTCAAGACCTCACACGCGGTCGTTAAGCGCTTGGCACTCTATGAACGTCGGGCCTGAACGCAACGTCTCATCTTTGGGCACAAATTCGCTGTCAACATTAGCAAAATGTAGTGATGACAATGATCTTGATAATGAAGGACCTTTGTTTCGGTCGAACGGGAGACATGAGAGCAATGACTTGATATTTGCTGGACAACGAGAGCCGAAAGCAATGGCCGATGGACGTCTAGACGTGAGCAAAGGACTCAGTAAACCACCGAAAGACTCAGCTTTAGGCCTTTTTGGTGCTGCGAGTTTACCCGATTTGCATTCTTCTAGGAAACAACCGAGCAAGGAGATAATGTCAACTTCACTTCCTTTAGTACGCGCAAATGTAGACGCTCAGGTGATTGGAGGCTCAAGTGTCAATTCAGTTGAAATATTCAAACGACTTAATGCACTGGGAACGTCTTCTTCCGCTCCATCGATGCCATCAGCGTCTTCTATTGCCAATGACCACAGTATTGAAGGACCAATGAGTAGTTCAACTCAAGCGCCCCACATGGCTCAATCAAGTCAAGGAGGTGAATCAACTCAAGCTTCAACCGCTGCTATCGTGGCTTCCCCTGCTCTAAATGCCATTAGTTTGATAGCAAACACGACGACGACTTCAGTGCCTGGAGCTGCAGCAAATATTGTTCCAGTATCGGATGCCGAGAAGCTCCGCAACGATTTCAGCTCCCAAGACACGAGACTGTCCTATGGCTGCAGCGTAGCACTTGAGTTATTTAATGGTCATCTTATGATGGTCGGCAGTCCCGATGGTCAAGTGCGTGTGCAAGCACTGGAGAAATTGTACAAGGAGCACGTAATCTTCACGCTACTGGATCTTGTAGATGTACAAAGTGCTGAGCCACTACGTTATGGTGATTCCGTTTGGTTGCAGCTAAGTGTTGGTCCAGGTGATGTGTCATGGGAACAAGGTGGTATTCTTGGTGCCAAGGTGCGTCAAGCACCTCAGCTCAAAGCACTTGGACTGCTAGATGATGACTCGATTCGCAACAACGTACAAGCTCCTGCTACTGTTGGCTACCCAATTCCCGTGACAGCTTATCTTCCAAAGGTTTGCTACCATCCTTTGAGCAGTGCCAAATGTTGCCCATGACACATGTGCTCAAGTTTGCATGTGATTCTTAGAGCCGAGACGATGGCGACATGCAAGTGGATGAGGTTCAATGCCGATTACGAAACAAAGGCGCAAAGGTATTAGGCAAGTGGACCATTCGATCAGCTGTGTGCCAGCGTCGCAAACAAAAGGATGTACGTGCGTGTTGACTTTTGCTTGTCATTCAGTCTCTGCTCATTGCCTTGTGTCTGAGTTCCTTAGAATATTGTATACAACAATGATGAAGTTTATCTCGAGCAGGATTGGTTTTATCTTGGCGCTGATTCCGATGCAGAGGTCGTTGTGCTGCGTCAATTGCCTATGGCAGTGGCAGGGAAAGACAGTAAACCAGGAGAATACGTTGTCGAACGCCGTGGAGCTTGGAAATTGCGGTTATTGGATTCAAGTAGTGGCAGCGCAGGACTTTCACTAGCCCAGCAACAAATGGAACGTCTGCTCTTGCGTGCCAAGGCTCAGTTGAAGCAGTCGCAGCGTATGCGAGCTGGGTCAATTAAAGTTTATGGCCCCAGACTACGCGGTGGAGCAGGTTTTACAGCACAGCTTCGATCACAAATGGCCGCATCGACCCGCCAAACCGAAGGTTGCTATCGAGAGCGTCAGGGAAACAAACTGACTCATACTGATGCGCTCGGACTCGAGGACTTTGATGGTCGCGGCAAGAACGAAATGAATACAAGCGAGGACCTGTCCAGACGTGAAAGCGGCATTGTTGGTCAAGTTCCTTTGGTACAAAGTGTCTCGGTGGATAGTATTCACACAGGAAGGACGCAGATGGAAGCTTTGCTTCCAGGTCCTGGCAACGACGACGCACTGGTCGCCGCAGATCCTTCAGGTTTAGCCTTGAGCTGTGCGTTGTGTCGTTCATCTTCAATCGGCTATAACTTATGTTGTCAATTCCGTGATGCCATTCAATTGTTGGAACGGGAGCGGGTTGTTGAGAATACAAAGGGTCTTAAACGAGTTAGTCTTTCACACGGCAGTAATGCTGTCGATTCTAGCACGGCGACAACAGCTTGGAGTGGATTGGATCGAAATCTTTATGCCGTGGTATCAAAGACGTGGACAAATGTACGTGCAATGGAAAGTAAAGCACGAGATGCTGGCCGTTCCCACAAAAGTAGTGACGCAAAAGCTGTGATAACGCTGAGTCCATTGAATGATCGAGCATTGCAGCTGTTTAAACGAGAGGATGCTGCGATGGTTGGATTAATCAAGCATAAGGAGAAGGAAGTAACGAGTGCTCTGTACTCGGATACGCAAGCTCGTTCGGGACTTTCGCCGGTGGCATCGCGTTTTCGGGACCGCTTCAAACACATTGGCCTCTTCATGCAAATACAAAAGTAGCAATTTACAAGTTGAGCAGTAAAACGAATTGGCCTGACGATGGACGCCACCGCGAATTTTGCTAAGGACTTTACGCGTTTTCTATAAGAATTTGACAATGTGCTAGTAAAAGATGTCGGAAGCATTTGTTTTGTTTCTTGTGCAGCAAGAGGCAAGGCTCTATGAGTGGATAACCCAATAATGACGTTGAAGATGTCCCTAGATCTGCATGCGTCGGTTCAGTTGTGGCTTGAGACAACAAAAAGAAGGTCATGAATACGACACCATTGCCCCTTCACCCTCGCAGAGCTCAACAGCTCTTTCAGGTTTGTAGCGCTAGAAGCTGTCGTGGATATCTTTACCTCAACTTTCATGCCCATATAGGAAATTCTACTGAAAAATTCAAACTTGACCCCTTCTCGATCGAAAAAGTCGCTTTCAGAGCGACTACTTCATCTCCAGGTGAGACTTGGAACTTGCCATGAAAAATGGCTATGTTCAGCTCATCATGTAATGTCTGTTTCAATAAGCAGCAGCTGAACATGAATGGGATTCAACAAGTCAAACGTAAAAGTCTCTTCAAGTGTCTTGAAGCTTCGACGGCCTCGAACTCGCACAGCGAGTCCAAGGAAGTGACACTTCAAGTCACAAAGGACGGTTCATTTCTTGAAATTGCAAGTCAAACCTGCTCTGCAGTCGTATCGGTGCAATTGCTTCATGTCAAAGCAATTATCTTGTATAACTCGCCACCGCACAGTTTTTCCCTCCAGCTAAGTAAGCCAAGCAGTGACAGAAACATGACTACTGACGCTTGTGTGGACCCCGTCGACGTCTTCATTGCTCCAACCGCGGACATTTTCAATCGCTGGATCGTGGCACTCACGTGTGGCATCAATGCATTTCAACAGCAGCAATTCTGCAACTTTCCTGATGCGAAAGCTGCCGATCTCGTCTGGCAAGCAGTGCGCCTTCGTGTTTTTGAGCTTGCAGAAGTCATGGCGTTGCCCACTGCAATTGAGCACGTCACGTCTGCTGTTCCGCCCCAGGAGTACCAGCAAAGTGAAGCCCTTCGTCGTCGTGTGCGCTTCTTCCAAAACTGCTACAACGCGTGGCATTCACATGCACATGCAGATGGGTCAAAGGATTCATTTAATTACGATTTGAAAAACTGATGAGTGTTCACGTTACGCCGAGTAATATGGGTCATCACTTTGCACCAAAAG
Source organism: Pseudoperonospora humuli (assembly GCA_003991265.1). Classification (NCBI taxonomy): domain Eukaryota; phylum Oomycota; class Peronosporomycetes; order Peronosporales; family Peronosporaceae; genus Pseudoperonospora; species Pseudoperonospora humuli. The sequence goes on from NQFO01000835.1 coordinate 25,223, forward strand.
AAGAAGCTCAAGAGGAACAAGAAGATGCCGCTGGTACTGCTGACATTCAGATGCCATTACAGCAGGGGACACAAAAGCCATTAAGCAATCGCAACTTGCCGTTGGACCAGCAATTTATGTCGAAGAGAAGACCATTTTTTAAAGACGAGGACGACAAATCTGAGAAGGAGGAGCCTGAGGAGGAGACAGAGGAACATGAGAAGGAAGAGGAATCTGATGAAGAAGAGGAATCTGATGAGGAGGAAGAGAGATCTGATGAGGAGGAAGAGAGATCTGATGAGGAGGAAGAGAGATCTGATGAAGAGGAAGAGAGATCTGATGAGGAGGAAGAGGAATCTGATGAGGAAGAAAGATCTGAGGAGGAAGAGAGATCTGATGAGGAGGTGGAAGAAGTAGTTGACAAAGCGGAAATTGTGGCGGTTCAATATTCATCAGAGAACAACGAAAGTGAAGAGAGCACGAGGTGGATGCAAAAGCCAGGTTTTGACTCGAATGAACGATTTAATTCTCCTGAAACAAGCAGGGCCAGCACGAGAGAATTGCATCAAGTGCCTTTTGAGCAACCGCTGCAGCTCTTGCCAAAAGACCCTCAGCCAGTGCCACATTCGCTTCGTAAGCAGGTGCTCAAAACTGATGAACGCCTTCCTGCGTTGCCGATAAGATCATCATACGATACAATGGCAGCTTTAGCAGAAACCTGTCATTTTGATAGTGATGACTCAAGTGAAGATGGAACTGATGAGGAAGAAGAGCTGGGTGGAGACATTCAAGCGAGCAGCAAAGGCGCGAGCTGGAAGCATCTAGTACAAAATAACGCCAGCTCTTTCTCGTCTGAACAGCCTCACAGTCTGTCACTGCGGAAGCCACACCAACTATCGCATGTACCTCAACCAACGGTACCCAATGCATCACCTGGTGCTATTGCCACATCCGTCATGGTACAGGCAAGTCGGGGTAGACGTGTCGATTCAATTGAGAAAGACGTTAGCGATGATTTCGTGACGATTATCGCTCCCCCTGGTCCTTTGGGGCTTATCTTGGACGGTGGTGTGCTGGACCGCGCTGTCGTACTGGGTTTTGCCGAATTGCATGGCGGATCCAACGAATTATTGGGACACGATGGAGATGTCGTCCATGGATCGGTTCTTGTGGGTGTGAACGGAGAAGATGTTTCACGTTTATCGCTACATGAAGTAAGCACAAAACTTGACGAGCTTGTCCAACAAACGCGCACGCTAGTGTTCCGTTTACCAGCCCGAAAGCAGCAAGAAGGCTCACGTTCTCCTGCTATGCAACGATTTCCCATGTTCCCTACGTTTGAGGAAGACATCGACAAGCGTCGAAAACTTGAACTGGCGTTAGTGATGCATTATGACAAGTCAGTTTTGACCCGCCACGAGTGCTGGTTCTGTATTGATGCGAAATGGATGGCTCGATGGGTAAGCTTTGTTGCTCGAGGTGGACCTGAACCAGGCCTAATTACCAACGAAACATTGCTGCATTCGAATTGGCGCAAGATGCTAGCTCACGATGCACCTGGTCGTCCTGACACACCGCGGGATGGACTGATCCTGTTGAGAGATTATCGAGTGGTATCGCCGATGGTTTGGTGTTTGTTGGCTGAGCTGCATGGTCAAGATGAAGCACCCTTATTTGCACGCTATCCGAAGGATATCTACGCTGAAGCACTCAGCGATGGAACGCTAAGTGATATACTCGAGGTGCCGCGCCCCAAAGCCACAGTACTCGCAAAAGACCTCCGCGACAAGTGTCTTGTTCGCTTAAGCAATACGCGCTGATAAATGTGACAAATGGGCACAGGCCACAAAATTGTTCATTCCGAGCCTATCGCAAACCGTATTCGTCAAACGTGGGTGCTTCTCGCACCAACGTAGAACTGACGCACATCGATCCGCACTTTGCGAGTCATCTGTATCTCTGGCAAGCGCTTCAAGGAAGTGTCTGTCGACTTTATCACATAGCAGGTTGTCCTTAACTGAACAGCTATCGGCGTAACACAAAAGCTGCTGTCATTTGCCTCTTGTTTGCACAGCAAATTCGCATCAGCTCTTTTGTAATTGCTGTGAAACACCGTTCCTTTTACTTGTCGACGTCGATCCGTTAACAGCTCAGAGCCTCGATAAAGCGCTCACTTAGTAGCCACATCTGCCAGTAAGATATAGTTTGCACTACTTTCTAGCGGTGTAGCCCCACGGGACGACAAGTCGCTGCGCGCTATTTAGCGCTATATGGCCTTCTCATCGACTTCTTCGTGGAGCAACCTTCGTCTACACCTCGTTGCGAAACTTGTTTCATACTACAGCCAAAGCGTAGTCCCCAATTCCGGTACAAACTGTGTGCCGGAGCTAATCAATCGTCATTGTTGCATGTCGTGAGCCTAGCGATTAAGTGAAGTATATTGTGTGCTCACTATCATGTCTGTTGCAGTAGCACTCAAGCGGTAGTAAGACTTGTTGCTAGTTGCTAGCAGCAGCACAAGGGTATGTAGACAAAGAGATTTTTATCTGGACAGTAGACGTTGTACGCTGTCCCTTGTCCTGACTAGCCGGCAACGTAGCATAACCTCAGAAAGCACCTCACATAATGGGCACTTTAAGATAAGATGCAAGAATAGAGCTGGAGTCTGACAGATAATAAATTCGCCTATAACGCAGCTATTGTCTATCCCAAACGCATATGATGCACACTCTATCCCAAATGGAATTAGTTCATTATAGTACATGGCAAGATGGACGTTCATTGAGCACTCGATGCATGCATATATGTCCACTATTGCAGTACTATTGCTGGGATAATCCCTACCAGATGGCTTTAGCGCGTTTAGCCAGTACTCACACATGGCAATTTAATGCACAAAAGAGAGTGCTACATTCCCTACGATTGCCTCTTTTACTATTGTGAATCTTATGCCACAGATAATATCTGAGGTGGCGATAGTCGTGCCAAATAGAGACTTAAGCAAATCGTCGGAGAATAGCACAGTCCACGGTTATGCATATGGTCGTAAAACATACGAATTGCAGTGGTTCCTTCGACGTCGGAGCCTAGTGTCCGAACACTCGCGCAAAACGTTAGCCCCTCTATCACATCGGGAGGATGTGATTGGTGGCGCTATATGTCGTAGACTCAATATGCTCTGAGATAGAGCCATCAAAGCGTGAAATACGCGCCAGACGATTCGATCGGGTGACGCTTGACCCAATCGCTCGGTTTCCGTGTGATGAGGTACGGTTTGGGGTAACCAATTTCATCAGTAGCTGGTGAAGCTAGATCCTGCAGTGCTTTACAAGGTGCTGGCTGTCTAAATAGCCAGGTAACCAAAGAGCACTGGCGGATTGATCGGTATTGAGCACCGGAAGCTTCATTGTGCTTGATTCCCCAACCTCCTTTTTACGACATCTACATGCTTCGAAGATGCTCCTGAGGCCAACACATGCGCTTGCACATGCTTAGCGCATACCGAAAACACATTCAGTTTGCACATGCTTGACATTTTTTCATTACTAACTTTGTATTGAGATTTGCAAAATTCTAACAATGTTCTTCGATGTCCAGATGCCCTTGTGCATTAGAATCGATTCCCAGAACCCGAGTAAAGTACAGACAGACGCAAGCCACATGTGCAACTTGGTGAACTGCCGCTCAGATAGACGAAGTCCTGCTAAGATTGGACTTTTTAGTCGTGTATAGACAACCAAAATGTAGCCCATTCCAAAGCTGGTTACCCGCACTTCACTGCAATCGATCATTTTCCAGTTCTTCATTCCTCAACTTGCTCTCAACAAAGCACTTACTCCAATTTCTTTCGACTTTGGTCTCACTTACGCTCCGACAAAATGAAGTACATCGCCTCGATTTCTGCTGTCATCGCTGCTTGTGTCGTGACGGTTTCCGCCCATATCAGCCAAGACCCCGTGTGGGGCTATCGTGCAAATGACTCCAGCATGATTGATGCCGACGAGTGGCCTGAATTCTGGCCGAGCTGCGGTGGCTCACGTCAATCCCCGATCGACATCACCCCGACTGCTTGGTGTGGCAGTCGTGCAAAGATCCCGCTTAGTTTCAGTGGACAATGCTCCAAATACAATCTTACGGAGCCGCACGAACCTCTTGAGGTGGACGTCGTTGGAGGTACGGTGGCCACTGTTTTTGCTGCATCTCTATTTGGTCAGTTGTGATTGATTCAAATGGTCTTGGTTGTGGGTATAGGCAACTGCACTGTTTCGTTGAACAACGAGACCTTAAAAATGGCACAGTTTCATCTTCACGCGCCTTCGGAGCACACAGTGAACGGCAAACACATGGACGCTGAAGTCCACTTTGTGCACGCTTCCAGCGATGGCAGTGCACTTCTGGTTGTAGGCGTCTTCTTCGAGATTGGCGCGACCTCAGATGAGTGGCTGGGCCCTGTTCTTGAAGCTTTAGATCAAGTCAACTCCGCTGAAAACTCTGGTGCTATCGTAGTTAACCTGTAAGTTTTCATCGTGTAACTATGATCTTGTGACTACATGCTAATAGCTCATGATGCTACTGATATAGGGCATCATACTCTGATTTGGTGAAGAGGGCTGTCAAGACTGGTGGCATCTACAACTATCCGGGAAGCCTCACAACTCCTGGTTGTGATGAGACGGTTGACTGGTGGGTGGTCCAGAACCCGATCACAATCTCTTCAGTCGACTTCGATCGTCTTCACCAGGA
>NQFO01000846.1:0-11307 GCA_003991265.1 Pseudoperonospora humuli
GTAGCCACGCTACGTCTTTGCTCGAGCAAAATGTCACGCGTTGGGTAATGGCTACTTGGTATATTGGCAACTGAGTTAGTTTTATCTGTARCTAAATGCTAGCTAGACTATCATGTAGTTCTGTCCTCGAACCTTAGTCTACACAGATGACTAACGACACTTGTAGTCCTTGTTAGAGGCTATCATACTCAAGTTTCATATGCATGAGCCCCAGTTCCTCTGCCGGGGCTCTCCGTATACATTTATGAAGTAGTGCTGCCTACTCACGTACCTCAGCACTTGGTTGTACCAGAACGGCACGATCATCCTTATCGGCGCGTTACTGCTCGCGCATCTGCTCACAGTGTGGCACAAGTCTGCAGTCGAGTCGAAGTACAACTGCAGTAGAAAGAATACCACGGAGAGCCTCACTGCAATTAACGCGCGCTACTACGACTATGACGTGTTTACGGCCATCAATATGCTGGATCTGGTCAGGGACATAGCTTACCATGTAGATACCGTTATGAAAGGCTTAACATGAATTGACTTCAACATGGCTACATGCTATTAATGCTTGCAGGCGTCTGTTGGCGCTTGATAATCCTTCCCTCGTGCCTTCTTTGATCTCTCGATATACCATGGCAGCGCCTTTAAGAACGCTGCGTAGTGGGCCTGGTACTCGGGGTGTAGGCGAGTCACTCATTCTGAAGAGACGACAGCGAGAAGACCACTTGGCCACCTTCACAACGGCTGTCAAAGTCATCGGTAGATTGAGCTCTCGTGCGGAATGGGAAGACTCACTCTATGACAAAGGAGAGAGCAAGCAGGTACAGCGAACGATTACGCAGCTTAAGAACCAGCATGAGTCCCAGCTCCACTCGAGAAGACTTCGGTACGAGGATTAGCGGAGCTGTATAGCCTGAGGAATTGTCTTCTTACCTTGCGTGTGGGCCAGATTGGCTGAGCTATACAACCGAGAGATGGAAGAGTGGAGAGATGCCTGTTTGGCTAATGTGGAGACGCCAGAGGACCGGAAGCAAAAGTACGTCGAGTAAGAGTGACTGCTGAGAGTTAAGAAGGCTTATTCTGTGCTTGATAGAATGATTCAACGAGCTCTGAGACTAAAAGAGCGACGCGAGAGAGAACGACGAGCTATCGTGGAGGAGAAGCGGATGCAGCAATACCGGTGAGTGGCTTTGACTGGTTGGTATTGGCAGCAGCATCATAATGTGAGTGTCGATGTTGGTGGCAGTGAATCTTGCGACGACTGCCGCGTGGAGGATTCGAGCAAAGTGCAACAAATTGTACTCAACGATCGAGACAAGCAGCTCGAAGAGAAGAGATTGCTGGCTGAACAAGAGGTGAGTAGCCGTATGCTCGTTGTCGTTGGTCGCATCGTATTGACGGGGATCCTTCATCTTAGCGTGACTTTGAGCGCAAAATGGCACAACTCTGGAGGGAAGATCAGCTGAAGAAAGAGGAGCGCGAGCGCAGAGATGCTGAAATTGCCATCAAACGCAATGAAGAGATGAAGAATGTGTTGGATCTTCAAGTTGATCTTGTACAGAAGCGGCGGATCGAGATGGAAGAGCAGAAACGAAGAGATGACTACAAACAGCTCAGTGAGTGGGAACGTTTGAAGCAAGTTGAAGAAGATTTGGCGCAACGAAATCGCGATGAGGAGATCAAGGTATGGTCATTTACAGATGGAGTTGGCAACAGAGTGCCCAACTAAGTGTTTGTTGTCGTCACTTTAGCGAGCCTTGGACGTCAAAACGTTCAATCAACAGCGCGTTGAAGCGAATCGCTTGTTTTCCGAACGAGAGCGACTGTATGACAAGCGCTTGTTGGAGCAGGCCTTGGCACAAGAAACAGAGACCCAGCGACGCGAACGCGAGTTACAGGACAAGTTTCGACAGGAACAACTCGAGTATCAACAAATGTTGAGACGGCAGATGGAGATAGAAGCAGAAGACTTGTCATATCTGGACAAGATGCGCAAGGATATGGAGGATGAAGTCTGGGCAAAGCGCGATGTGCAGCACAATGCTGAGGAGGCTGCTCGCCAGGAGCTGCTGCGCCAGGTTCTCATTTCGCGTGCAAACCAGATCGAGGCAAAGCACATTAACGAAGCTGAAGCCAAAGAAGAGGATAAAACCCATATGGAGCAGCTCAAGCGTGATGCAGAGGAAGCACTACAGAAAGAACTTCGTGAGCAAGAAGAGCGTCGCGAAGAGCTGAAGCGTGCCCAATCGGATCTGTTGCGTCAACAAGAAGAAAAGCGAATTGCAGAGGAGCAGAAAAAGCAGGCCGATTACCTCGAGCTCAAGCGCATGCAACTCGCTGAGAAACAGCATCAAGAACGCATCAAACAGTTTTCGAACAACATGCCGCCCACGAACTTTCGTCGCAAAAATGCACAATGGTACTTTGATGCATGAATCTGTGGCATCTTGCAGTACCAGGTTCGTTCACTCCACTTGTCGGCAATACATTTTCGATTCATGAAATGCTAATCACAAAGCAACTTTTAGCATCTCAAGCAACGAACTTTATCTCATTACGGTCTTCAGGTAGACAAGTCAGCAACAACTTCCTCCGACTGCTCGTCCTTGTTAAGCCAGTCTAGTGAGCTTGTCATGTTCTTCTCAGCTTGTCCGTCTAGTCGAATGAGTTTGTTGCACTCTTTTGCCAGCTCAGCAAACCCCAGTCGCCCGCGTCGCTGAACAAACTTGGCAACCTTGTCCATCTCCTCCTCAGTGATGTAGATAAACTTTCCACGATCATCCACGATACCTGTGAGACGGTTCGACAATTGTAGTGACTCGACGCGGTCAATGGCGTCCTGTGTACTGAGGTTGAACTCCGACGCGAGGTCTTCGAGTAGCACCACCTTGTGCGACTTGACATAATTGATGAACTCCTGCAACAACATCTGACTCTCCTCACTATCTTCGGTCATCTTTGAGCCCTGCTCTTCAATCGTAAACATGTCTTTCCATTGCTCAAACTCTTCCCTGTCTTTGCGTTCTTTTTCCTCCTTCACTCGACGTTCCTGCTCTTCCAATGTTTGTTCAAGCTTCGCCTCCTCTTCACGTTTCTTCCGGTACGCTGCTTCCTTCTCATCTGCAAGTCGTTGACGCTCTTCACGCTGTTGCTGATCAAACTATGACACGCAATTCGCATACAAATCCCAAAGTGACATCGTCATTGGAGAATACCGTCCGCGGTGTCTGCAGTTCATACCTGACGTAGCTCTTCGCGTTCTCGACGTTTGAGCTCCTTCTGCAGCTCTTTCTTCGTCATAGCTCTCCTACAATGACCCCATACGCATCATACAATCAGCAATATAAGCAATACTACTCCTGTCACGAGCAAAAAGGCTTTCTTACGGCTCTACGGGTCCTTCATCGTCTCTTGCAGCCTCCACAGCCTCGTTTTGGGCCGCATCATCGGCTTCTACTGGCGCATCAGCGTCTCCTTGGCGTGCATTACGTATCTTTCGATCCTTTCGCCTACGTAGTGCTCCCAGGCCTCCTCTCTCGCCACCTCGGAGTACCTCGGCTTGGTCTTCGTTCGCTACTTTCTACGAGTTAATTCAACACGTTCAGAAACGAGCTACAGACTCGAATTGGCCAAAGACATACAAGAGAAAAACGCACTTTAGTTCCGGAGAAGAAACCAGCTAAGAAGAGCACAAACAGCACTGTAGTGGTCAGGCCCCCGAGCGAGATGACCAGCAGGACGGCATCCGATACCATTGCAACAATTAGAAATGCTGCTTAGAAATGCAAGAGAACGAAATAAAGTGCCGTAAAAAGATTAGAGCTCGTGCGTCGCTCTCTTTATTTTGCAACCCGGTTTCTACCAATCCAAAGTGTTCACCAAATTGTTGGCTCTGCTCCCCCATATCAACGTTCGTTGTCATCATGGCATCAGACCTCGTCGCGTACGTCTCCAAGCTGCTGCCGGGTGCTGCACTCCCGGACCTGTCTGCTGACATCAAAAAGAAAGAATTCGTGTCCGTTTTGTCGGCTGTGAGCCCCAAATTGACGCAGCTGCTGGCGCTGGAGGCTGAGACCGACGTCGAGGGTGCCTTTTCCCTGTTGTTTGACGTCGTCCTGCAGATCCCCGAGCCAGCGAGCGAGTTTCTAAAGATACTGCAGATCATACAGAATGAAAGCAAGGCGAGTCCTGTCCTGCGTATGCGTATCATCGCTGCACTATTCAACAAGACAAGGACGCTTCTCAAGGTGCAGCTGCAGGCATTCCTGAGCATTGTGGCGCTTGCTTCAAGCTCGGACAATGTGAACCTGATAGCTCCCTACTTGGCACAAGTGGAGACGCTGCTAGACAGCCAAAAATTAAGCGTAGACGACCGTCGTGCTTTGCTGTTGGCTGTGGCCAATGTGCTCGACCAGAGCGACGACAAAGTCAAGGTGTTGACTGTGCTGGAGAAGTATCTGGCCACATACGAACAAGGACAGGTGGACAAGGAGCAGGCACTACGTGCGTCCAAAATTGTGCTACAGAACCCCGTGGCTAGCTTCTTAGCTCGTGTGGACTTGGCCAGCTCAGCAGTCGTGAAAGATTCGCTCAAAGGTGACCAGATCTACGAGCTACTGGACATCTTGTCAACCAAGACGCTGAAGGAGTTTACTGCCTTTCAGAAGAGTGCAGGTGGTGTGTTCACGGAGAACGGGCTGCAAGAAACCGAGCTGGCCGACACGATGCGGCTATTTACGCTGTGCTCGCTGCCGACAGGCTTCAAGAAAATTTCATATACTGATGTAGCGACGGCTTTGGATGTGGACGAAGAGGATGTGGAGAAGTGGGTTGTGCGCGCCATCACAGCTGGGCTCATGAACGCGAACATCGATCAGCTTGCTCGTACAGTGACCATTTCACGCTCTCTGCAGCGTCGTTTCGGTGACGAGCAGTGGAAGGAAATCGACGCGAAGCTGCAACTGTACAAGAAGAACGTTGGTGGCCTACTTGCTCTTATCAGGAACGCACGTCGTGCTCAGGAGCAGCAGTGAGTAGCACAGCCAGAAGCAGATAGTAGTAGATGGCTGAGCAATACTGTTTCCCACGCAATGCGCGATGGTTTGCGTGTGTACCAAGCATGCTTGACATCCAGGATCTGGGTCGACACTTTCCCGTCCACGCGATTGTTTGTACATCTTTCTATTGCTGTACCCTTGTGAGCTATTATACTGTAGCAGTGGTAGAATATCCAGGACTACCTGAATGGATACTTTCTCATATCCAGCACGAAAATTGGTAGATAGATACTTTCTCATCCCCACGCTTCATGCTTTTCCTCCTGAAGGACCTTGTTTTGCAATTACAAACTTCAGCAATATCGCAAATAGCAATACAAAATTGACGCTCGAGAACTCATGAAGGCGGTGAAAGTGCGCTACAAAGGCCACACTCACTCTCTGTTCCTCTCTAATGGATCTTCACTACCAACTATTGCGGAATTACAAACCGAAATCGAGCGTGAATTGGGCGTGCATATAGACGCGCAGCGATTGTTCCAAAAGCGACGACGTGTCGATTGCAGTGATGTCTCCAAGAAAGTGACCGACGTGTGCGACTGCGATGCCCTTTTTTACTTAGTGTCTGGCGCTTCAACAGCCCAGATTGAAGACATGAAATCCATGCAAGATGCTGCGCAAAAGGAGACGAAGATTCGGTGAGTGAACTTCCGAAAAATGGGTAAAAATCGAAGAAGTTCTGACGAAGTTTTGTTTGTTGCTTGGTAGAGAAAATCGACGTGTGGTGAATATTTCCGCGCGGAATCAGCAGCTGCAGGCACGGAACGCAGTGGCGACGAACTATCGTTTCCATGCTGTTGAGCCGTTGGAGACTTTTGCAAATAAGGAGAAGGCGCAGGAGATTTTGGAGAAATTGGCCTCCGACCGAGGAATTCTGGCTGTCATGGTCAAGCATAAGTATGTTGCAGCAGTGAGTGAGAAATTTATTGGTGTTTGTCGGTAATAGTTGCTGTCTTGTTAGATGGAGTGTTGGCGTCTTGGCGGAGATGCCGCCTGATGGGAAAGTGGGAGTGGACCCCGTGTGCGTTCTTGGGTTGAACCAGAACAAGGGTCAGAAGATCTTGCTGCGCTTGCGCACGGATGATCTGCTAGGGTTCCGCAAGTTTTTGAGGTTGGTATTGTGCAAGTGCGCGTCGTGGATGATGTACGAGTCTACTGACGCTGAACTTGACGTTCTATGCAGCATCAAGAAAGTTCTGTTCCATGAGCTCGCACACAATGTAAGTTCAGTCGTAGAAATCCATAGCTCTATGATTGATGCATGTCTTCGTGTGATTTGGTATCCATGCAGGTGCATAACGAGCACGACAACAAGTTCTACCAACTGATGCGACAAATTGAGCAAGAGTGCGACGAACTTGACTGGACGAGTCCAAGCGGCGCTGCTGTAGGTGGTTCACGAAGAATACTGCACGAAGACAAGCCCGAGAACATTTCTTCAAGTGGACAGCGACTGGGTGGTGGGTCTACACGAGCTAGCATACTACTGCAGCCAGCACCAATTACTTCGGAGCAACCAGTGCACACCCCCGAGTCAAGAGTAACTCCGCCAAAGCGAACTGAACTGACTACCAAGCAGCCAGCTACTACCGCGTTGACTGAAGACGTTGAGATGAAAGACCGCGAGTCAACAACAATGAATGCTGTTCCGTCGCAAACTAACACACCGGCAGTAAGGGAAAATGACGAGGAAAAACAAGTGAGCCGTTCTAACGTTAATGTCTCGTGAATTTCTGTGAGCAGCCTGTTAAAGCGCACGAGCAGACTATCGGCAAAGAAGACACAGCACTAATCATGAGTGCGTTTCGAATTGTCATGACCACTTGTGTACGCGTATTGATGTGTGCATTGTCATGTTGTTACAGGCGACCGCGAAAGACGCATCCTTGACGCAGTGCAGCATCTTCAAGCTCATTATAGCGCCAAGGTCATCGCCAAAGCAATCTCTCTGCTTCATGAGATCGTGTCCAACATTATGACCCATCCACATGACGTCAAATTCCGCTCCATCCGTAAAACTAATCGGCTTTTCAATGGCCAAGTCGCCCGATTCCCCGAATGTCTCGAATTCTTGCTAGCTCTGGGTTTCGAGGATCAAATCGACGAGTTTGTGCTAGTACGCGAGGACCCTGCACTGCTCTGGGTCGGCCGCTCCACGCTAGAAGAGCTGCTGTCTGGCCAAATGTCTAGATCCTGAAATGACGCGCAAATCTTCAAGTAGCTCCTTTCGATTTGTCCGCCTTTTCGATCAAAGTCTCAATTAAAAGAATCATTGATCATACCCCGTCACCATGGAGGTCTTCAAGTCGCTTTCTTCTCCATCCTCTGCAGCTGCGGTCAATGTGTGGGGACGTCTGCTGCAGAAACTTGCCGTGTCTCCGCCCGCCGTCAACCGCTTCGTAGTACGTAGCAATACATTTCGATTTTCGCTCATGAAGTTGATGTAGTAAACGCGCTCTTTGCCATGTTTTCAGCCCAAGATCAAGGCCGGTCAATTACTGCTGGAAGTCGGACAACCTCCGGAATGGAAACCGTTTGAAGTGGTGCTGGCCGGAGAAAGTGCCGCGGATGTGGGACTTTACTATTATCCACACAAAGATGCTGTTACCCCCATGGGTTGCATTCGGCTTCAAAGTGCCCATATTGACAGCCTGGAGGAAGTGCTCATGGTAGTGACCAAAGACAAAACGTGGTTCTTGTGTGCCAGCCACGCGCGTGACGCTAGTGACTGGAGTGACGCCATTGACGCCGCGATTGAGCGCACCAGTCATGACGGAACGAACAAACCGACGCTACATCGTCTCAGCAGTAGTGTGTCTGCAAGTACATTGAGTGAGCTGCAGTCCCGTGGTGTGAGAGCTCGAGTGAACGAGTTCTTGGATGTGTTCGTCCGCTCGACGCGAGAGGACATGTGTTTCCAAGCAGCTAAAGGAGCGCTATCGTGGTCTTGCATGCGCAGTCTCACATGGAAAGTATGGCTCGACTACATTCCAGGAGATGTGCCTTTCAAAGACTGGGTGGACATTGCTCGTCAAAAGCGACAAGACTATGAGAAGGAACGCCGCAAGCACAAATTGTTCAAGGATCTGCTCGTGGGACAGCAAATACCTAACGAGTTCCTGACAATGTGCGAAACCTCGACGGACAGCCTTTTGTACAGTATTTATAAGGATGTCCGCCGAACGCGTGGCGATATGCCGTTTTTCCGAGATCCGGGTGTGCAGTGCTTGATGATCCGCGTCTTGTACATCTATTCAGTCGCGCATCCCGAGATTTCGTATAATCAAGGTATGGGAGAGCTTTTGGCCACGCTTGTGTACCTTTTGCATGTAGAACAGTGGCCGACGGAGGAAGACGATACCGACGACATTTGTGCTGGCGAGGACCACGCCAAGTCTGCTGGACGCTCGCGTAATGTTCATTTCTTTCCTAATATTTCTCCGACGAAGGAACAAGCGGAAGACACGAGCACCGAGGAAGAAGACCCGTCGTTTGTCTACATTGAGAGTTTCGTCAACATCTACAACGATGACTCGTATCTTGACGGCGACACCTTCCTCCGATTAGCGCCATTTGCAGGAGGTTCAGGGAAATACCATGAATGCTGTCGTAACGCTGCTAGTGAAATCGTGCGCGAGCTTACAGCTTCTGATTGTGTCGAGCACGATTCTTATCTCTTATTGGAGGAGATGATGCTACGGATGGCAGGCACCTATTGCCCCCATGTTCCAGTTCTGCGCAGGAACTCGAAGGTTGAAAAGCCGCTGAGTTTGGCGGACCAACTCCCAGTATCTCCTCTCGATGACCAGATGAATCGCATTCATCACCACATCTTGAGTCGCTGTGATCCTCCGACGGCGAGACACCTTGTCAATCTGGGAGTAGAACCGCAGATATTCCTGCTGCGTTGGGTGCGTGTGCTGATGGCACGCGAATTCGAAACCCCACAAGTGTGGCAGATTTGGGATGCCATCTTCAGTCTTACACCCTCCGACTTCTCGTTCATCAACATGCTTTGTGTTGCAGTCGTACGCGAGTTTCGCGAAGAGATTTTGGCCGCCGAGGATCCTACAATTGTGTTGCTTAGTCTACGCGATATTTCCGACCGGATCAAACCTGCTCGACTTGTCGACAATGCACGCGAGCTGTATGACGCACTGCTCATTGCTGCAGGGGTCGAAGCTTCGATGGAGTCAGCTCGATCGCCCTGCTGACACTAAAACGCAACTTAACAAGACCACAATGCTGTTTTTGATGATTGTGCCGCTGTCATATTCACCGATCGAGCCACACAGCGTGACCCCACTGCGCTACGCTCTCTCGAGACATCTTGCTCTCTATTTCTTCTTGCCGCCTTTCTTCGACTTTGAATGCTTTTGACCAAGCAAATTGCCGTGACGAGCCTTCGAGCGCGGTCGTGTCGAGAGCTTTCGCTGGGCATCGATCTGTGCTGCTTCTGCCTTGAGATCCACCCGCGGCAAGTCTGTACGCACTTCGATCGTGGTCTTTTTCTCCATCATCTCCTCGTGCTCCTTCTGCTCTCATTCAGTTATCGTCAGCTTTTGTTTCTTTAACACACACACACACACGCACATACATAAGCACTTGACACGTACAAAGTTTGTACGGAAAGTGATCATTCGCTCCAGTTTATCGCGGTTGAAGAAGTTGCCCTTGGTGTCCACGAGAAAAAATCCGCGCGTGTTGGCCAGTTTCAAAATGAGGTTGTTTTTCGTGTTTGGGTGCGCCGACACGTAGGAGATCGGGACGTCAATAGGTTTTCCCAGATCCTTCAGTGAGCACACGACAGAACAACAATTAGCACCAGGACAGCACTCACTGTCACTACACAGAATGCATACACCAAAGAACTTGTGGGTCGTGAAGCGCAACTTGTCACCACCAGCGACGACCGATATGCGGGCCACAGTTCGCTGCATTACATCAACAAGCCTCACAGCAATAAGCTCTCGAGACGCAAGAAAGCCATCTACGAACCCCTTAGCTTACTCTTGCGTGAAAACCAATGAGTCCAGCCAGCAGAATACTCATGCCGAAACCAAGTGAGGACCCAATGTCGTCCGTAATGAATGAGAAGAAAGTCGGTTCGCCCAGCACAGGGTGCACTACAGCAGCTCACAGCCATCAGATACGCTACAATGCACTTTTCCAACACACTCTCTCCACTCACTCTCCACAAGACTCTGTTCATAGCCTTTGAGCCAGGACCAGAACGCAATCTACAACATCCCAAACACCCCAAGCCAAAGTCAGTATCGACTTCCACTAGCTCAGTCTTGCGTCTGTCACATACATGAGCGAGAGATCCCGCTGACATGTAGCCAAAATATTCCTACAAAGCGCCACAAACAGCAGCAAAAACGCTCGTCAAGACGCCTCCTCTCGTTTCCAGTCACCAAAGTGGGTGGACCTTGCGCGGGTATTCGTAGAGCAGATCACCGCCCTGCTGCGCTGCATGCTCCGGATGATCAGTCAGTACTTTGTCCCAGAGCTTTGCGTTCGTCAGTTCTTCCTCCTCGCTTTGTTTCTTGGATGGTGCACTAATGACACACACGGAATGGAGTCAAGTCGACTTTTGCTCGTTTTACCAATTTTCACAAGAGAAGAAAAAAAGACGCACGTGGAGCTAAAGACGCGGAGAGTTTCAACACATTTCCTGCGGGGATCTCGGGTCAGCAGCGGAATATTCCGCACCGACGGACGACGCAGTACACGGAGCAGCATTATGCGATGGATGGGCTACTGCGTTGTTCGAGTGAAGTGTGAGTCACACCAATTGTGTCCAATAACATTACCACTTGAATGATGAGAAATACAAGACAATTGACGTCGGACATAGGAACATTGTCAAAGTTTCATGCAGCCACGACGCGAAGTGCCAGTGTCGAAGCCTTTAGCCGTGAAGAGCTACATGAGACGATACACTACGAGAATGATCGCGAATATTGGTGCGTAGACCAAGCTGGTATGATTGCATTGGCTGCTCAATTGTTAGACCACAAGTGCTGCTGCGTCAGGAGAATCACGATGGACAACGGCGATGGCTGTCAAATGAGCGTAAGTCTGTCTCGTCTAAGCATTTGGTATGAATCAAGCAGTAGAAATCACCAAGATCAAGTGAGGATCGTGGAAAGCAAGGCTTCATGCTGATAATGTAAAGATTAGGCTGTGAGATGAGGTGAACGAATACTGCTCCGAATCGGATGTGAATAAGTAAGCGATAGACGCTATGATCGATGAA
>NQFO01000847.1:0-12213 GCA_003991265.1 Pseudoperonospora humuli
AAAAAACGGGAGCGACCAGTAGGGGCGGGGCTCCCTACTGGGCTCGAAAAGAGGACTGTGGATGTGGATACACAGGACACTGGCCCCAATGGGCATGACGCGCATGCAGTATCCACAAGGGAGAACAGTGTCAGTGAAATGTCAGGTTTGATTATTCTCAATGTTCATGTAGACGGTATTGCAACACCTCTACGTGCTTTAATTCACACTGGTGCTTCGAACAATTTGTTCGAAGCGAAGTGATCGCCAGGCATAAAGTATCGATGCCTGATGCGAATAAAGACGGCAATAGTTATCCGGTTGACCAATGGGTCAGCTGTGAAGATGCCAAAGCGAGTTGTTCGCTTGGTAATGAAGTGTGAAGATTTCCGAGGTAAAGACGAGTTCATTTTACTTGACCTCGATGACAAGTTTGATCTGATTCTGGGAATGCCGTGGTTGAGACGCTACCAATCTAGCATTGACTGGATGAAGATGGCGTTTTTCGTTGACAAGTCACACGATGCCGACTTGGGCAGTGTGACAACGGATGAAGTAGTGTGGGTATACACATCTGTGGAAGAAATCCCAGATGACCCTCGTGATATTGCGGCGTGCGTTATCAATAACTCGGACACTTTGCGCACTGATTCCATAACTGGTCCATGACGCTTTGGTCTGCCAGTAAAATGCTTGATGATGATCAAAATTATATCGGACGCAAAAGCACTTCGATTTCCGATATATAAATACTTTTAGCTTTGAAAGCGGCGTCATGAGCCAGCCAGCTGCAATGGCTTTGCTCCTCGATCAGTTTAGAGCTCGTGATGATCAAGTCTCTAAATACTTAGGGTCATGTCAAACTTGGGTAATGAGCGTCTCCATATCGAATGATGTCGTTTCAGCGCAAAACCAAATTCTCGACCATTACAGGCTTCTATTCAATGTACTAACATGTAGGGGACTCTGACCTAGCATTGCAATACACATTCAACGGTAGCAAGTGCTGTAAAAGACGCTATCATCTGACACTGTGTAAATCAGATGATATCATCTATACCAGTTAGCATCCCAGGTACGCATTCATATATGTATACATGTCAAGTGCTTTTGATAAGGTATAGAGATTAAAAACGGTATAGGCTTAGAAATAGCATGCAGACTTGTTAGCTAAAAACAACGTACTGAGATGATCAAACAATCACACATCGAGCAAATAATTGTAGTCTTTGTGTGCATGCTTGTGGGATATGTTACAGCGTCAAAATTGTGTCTTCTGGTTTTTCTTGATTCCGCTCTCCTTGGTGCCATATCTTCAAAATTGGGTCATGGTCTCATCAAATCATCATGTTTGGATAGATGAGGATGCAGCATAACAGCCAAAATTTACTACCACTTTGGCATTGAAAGCGGAAAATCAGTTGGTCGCCTTCTACCCATCAAGATGCGATCAACTGCACGTCCTGACTCGACCTCTTCTCCACCATTTCACAGTCGATTTTCGGTGTACTATTATCAGTGGTTTGATGCAAATGCACGTTTGCAAGAAAGCATGTATT
This sequence comes from Pseudoperonospora humuli, assembly GCA_003991265.1. Classification (NCBI taxonomy): domain Eukaryota; phylum Oomycota; class Peronosporomycetes; order Peronosporales; family Peronosporaceae; genus Pseudoperonospora; species Pseudoperonospora humuli. The sequence continues at coordinate 1,539 of NQFO01000847.1, forward strand.
TATTGCGCTCATATCGTTGGGGTCAATGAGACTGTCTATCGTATCAATGCGTTATCACCTCGGACTTGTTGTCTTGACCTTGAGATCACCGTAAACATAAACATACCGACGTCGTGATTTTTGGCTGTGCTCCACGATCTGCACTGACGCTTTGTGGCCACTAAGATACGTGACGAAGATCATCTAAAATACACAGAGGGAACGCATTGCTTGCATCATCGCGTATATGATTAGATAGTCTGTAAAGGATTGAGCGGGTGTTCCGGACCAAAGGCAGGAGTTACCAAATAGTGACAGCTGAAAAAGCAAACACACTGCCACGCTCCTTGACTGATAGACATGAACGGCGCTGTCTTTTGATAATAATGCTCCTCACGACAAATGCTTCACATGGTGTTGACGACTGCGTGTCCTTCTTCTTGCTGTAGCCACTGGTGACCTTGTCTGCGAGTTCGAGTGTCAAATCGCGAAGACTATGGACGACACGTCCGTCGTCATGAATTTGTGGCTAAAGACTGCGCCTCTAAAACGCATCGTTGCGCGTTGTCAATGCGCGCTTGGATACCTATCGTCATTTCACAAACATGTTATTGTTGAATGTGCCGAATATTAAGACACCAATTGATATTGTACATGTCACATCGCGCATGATCTGGTCCTATTCATAATCAATTTCATGCGACGCTTTGTTAATTTACCTCGCATCTGCAGAGGACCACATGCATGACTACCTTGTACGATTCGGTAAGGTGTCATCCACATTCTGTTTACTGCTCGCCCCTTTCGTGCCTCGCGTTCGCGTGCTCGTTTTACTGTCCCTTTCCATGCACTGGACAGGCCGACAGCGATTGCGGTCTCAACCATCAGTCGGCATCGCTACCGTACCTGCTCTACGCATCTGTTCATTGTGCACCATCAATATAAGACAATGAGTCACCAATAATTATGACGGTTTTTCCGCAGCAAAAGCATCTGAGCTCACAGATAAACAGATTTGGCAGCATCTACTAGTTAGCTATAGTCTAGACACTGATATTATCCTGACCCCTCATTATCGCTATATAGAAACTATCAGACTAGCCACTGTATCAGCGATGAACTGTGATTGGTGGATAGTCTTTGTGTGCGAAATCGTTAACTCGCGAGATTTGATGACGTTTCACTTTTCAATTTGCCAGTCTAAGCGCCGCCCACTTCCTAGCCACATCAATCCAAGATGGTCAACAGCGACATCGTCTTGGTGGTGCGCTTCTGGGTATGGTGCAGTACGTTGCTCATGATCTACATGCCTTCCATTTCCGTGCGTCGCATCTACCGTGAAAAAACTGTCGGTTCGGCATCGATTATCCCCATTTTCATGGTGCTCGGCAACTCGCACGTGTGGATGTTGTACGGTTATTTGGGCAAAACATGGTTCCCGAGCTTCCCAGTCTTCATCATTGGCGACATCACCTCGCTGGTCTACCTATATATATACTGGCGGTACTCCGACGATCGTCGCCAAGTGGCCATCCACATTGGTCTGATGTTCGCTTGGCTCATGGTACCTACATTCTATGTGATCGTTGCTTCTCTAGGCTTCACAGGGCAAACACGAACAGAGATCTGGAAAACTCAGGGCTTGTGCTTCTGCGGTGTTAGTGTCATCGCGATTCATATAGTCATGCTACGGAGCCTCGTCCGCGTGTTCAAGCGTAGATCTGCTGTATCGCTCGTCCCGCAGTCATTGGTTGTGACCACTTTCAACACTTTCGGCTGGTTCACATTCGGCCAAGTGACTTCGAACTGGATCATTGCTGGACCTCAAGTGTTTGTCATCACCCTTCACGTGGTTGCGTGGACCATGTACGCCATCTTCACGTGTCGGCAAAACTCGGAGACCGATAGTATGATGGAGGAGGGCTCTGCCGTCATGTCTTTCGTCGACTTCTCGCCTAAGATGAATAGCGATGTCTACACAACGAATGAGACTGTTCCTTGCAGTCCAGAATACCGCGCTTTGCCGTCACCACTAGCATCAATGCAGAAATAATTAATGAACAAAGTCCAAAGAGTGTAGACTTGACTTGTCATTAGGCATCAACTACAACGTTCTAGAACGGTGTAGACGCTGCCTCCCGTTTAACAGGAGCCAAACAGCTATCTCGACTATTTCCGCGTGCCGTTGCTGGGCAATTCAGCAACAAATCACGCACGATATCCTCAGCACTAACTGCTTCATCATATGGCCCAACATCTCCCTCGACTTGTTCATGCTGGTACTCTACATCTCAAAACCACTGGCTGCCTCAATATCCACCAATTAATCATCCTGTCTTTGTCAAAGCAAAACTGGCTGTACGTAGCACATCAGTTAGGTTTGCACTCGCGCTGCGGCAAGAGTCTGAACTATTCAGGATTGCCTGTCCAAATGTAGCCTTCATTGCGAATAACCTTCAGATTTTTCTTTAGTGGACACATTCTTTTGTTCTGTTTGCTGTACTCTACGCGTCCGCCTTATAAAACGCCTCTACACGTCGTAGTCTACGCATATCGCTCATTAGCAGTGCCAGCATGTTAATGGCCGCATTCACGTCGCGGTGTCAGTGTTTGGCATTGCACTCTGCATGGTCACAGCGGAGCATTTCTTTGGTTTTTGCGAGGGATCCCCATCCACCGCCACACCCTTGCGCGTCCTCCTCTTCCGCTGCTTCTTGTCTTGCGTAGAGGCTGGGTATTTGACAGACGAAAGCATCTGGTGGCATTGCTGGTAGAGATTGCTCGTCCCATGAACACCACCGTCGCGCGCTTCTGCAACGTCCGTGTCAACCCTTTCACCAGATTAGGCGCGTGTCTTTTGATGCCATCGCGCTTGTTCCAGGCCTCGAACGCCACACACGTCTTCTTGCTCACCGTCGAACCAATGCGCTTCGCGATCGTATCGACAGCCACACAAGCCATACGCTTCCGGAAGAACTTCCACATAAGAAACGGCTGCTCCGCACTGAAGTTCGGCAAAACATCTCCTTGCATCAGATGACTGCTGCGCTCAAGGCACTTCGTGTAGCTCGCGGTCTTGTACATCGGCATCTCTGCAAAGGTCTTTTCTAACTCAAGGTGCTGTTTCTTGGAGCCCTCATAATAAGCAGTATACCGCTTGAAGCCAGCCATGTGAAGGTTATCCTTCGACGTCGCTTGCACGATATGGCACTCGTTACGACGCTTACATAGCGAAAATCGGTGCATCCGGACCAAGTGGTCTCTCTTCTTCTTTCGCCTCCGCTCGCAGCGTCTCATTTGCTGTGGACAACGGACTTCTCTCACAGCAGTACATAGCGACCGCATCTCAAGTTCGATGTCGACGTCTGGCACGTATGCAATAGGAACCAATGGACACTCGAAAAGTTTCTTGTCGGTTCTCTTCTCGCCCTCGGTCAGTGATCGATGCAGCAAAACTGACGTAAGGTGTCACTCAATTGGTAAAGAGGCGACTAGCGTACTGGTACTTCCTTTCCACTGTCATCTCCACGAACTCACTTTTGTTGGCACCATTCTCTTGACGCATGGATTGTCCTTATACGATCTCAACGACAGCAATACGCCAGGAAGATTCCAGTCAAAGCCCTCGACTTTTTTTTCTGATGCGCGCGTAGAACCCATACAAAACAGTCGCATTGAGCTCGATAAGCACTCTCGAGTACGTCGTGGACACAAGAAATAGCGAGAACACTTGAACTCCCTTTGTGTTAGGCACCTCCGCCATCCTCCTCTTGACCGCGCTCCGGAACTTTCACAGGAGTCGAACGTAGAATGCCAGACTATTTTCTTGACTGCTCTGTACACGAAATCCCCTGCGCGTTCCAGTCGACGTCTTCTGGCGTGAGTATGTATCGCATCTGCAACGCTTTCACCACGTCCATCTCGTTGATACTCTTGCACACAGGCATGACCACATTTTCCGGTAAGGTTAGAGACTTCATCGAGCATATTTGACGTGTTAAGCTTGGGGTAGCTAGACGACGTATTCTCGTGGCTGCAGCAGTAGATTGTGTAGGCTCACAGTCCTGAGTTCGTGGGGGGCATATAGATCGTTAAGTATTCGCAGTGAACTATTGTCATCGCCACGGACCATTCTTCCTATCACGTTTGCGTGCTCAATCTACCACGACCCTCTTCTTCAACACGAGATTCAACGCAGCGCTAGATCCAGAGGAAGGCCTGGCATTAAATCCTATTTTACACGCTTTGATATCTAGAGAACAGTCTCCCTCTGTCCAACTACACCAACAAGACCATTGTTGTTCGGGCGTGGTGTCAAGTCCTGAGACGCTTTTCATTGCACTGAAAGATCCCGTTATGTAAGAAGACATATGAAAAAAGGAGTCAAAGAATGGATGAGTTAGTGCCCTCGAAGATAAACAAACACAGGACTTTCAGCATACTAGTCGGTACAATATCACCGTCCTTTGCGCGTCTTGACAATCGTGTCCGCTATCGTTGTGGGTCTCAGCTCGTTCCCGTAATTCTTCATGTCTATCAGTCAAGGAGCGTGGCAGTGTGTTTGCTTTTTCAGCTGTCACTATTTGGTAACTCCTGCCTTTGGTCCGGAACACCCGCTCAATCCTTTACAGACTATCTAATCACATACGCGATGATGCAAGCAATGCCTTCTCGTCACGTATCCGGCGCTCTCTTTCAAAAACAAAACTCCTCACGACAAATGCTTCACATGATGTTGACGACTGCGTGTCCTTCTTCTTGCTGTAGCCACTGGTGACCTTGTCTGCGAGTTCGAGTGTCAAATCGCGAAGACTATGGACGACACGTCCGTCGTCATGAATTTGTGGTTAAAGACTGCGCCTCTAAAACGCATCGTTGCGCGTTGTCGATGCGCGCTTGGATACCTATCGCCATTTCACAAACGGGTTGCATGGACTTGAACCAGTGCTTTTAAAGAAAGTTGTACTCTTTGTGACTGATACACACGGATGCTGTTTACTATGAAAGACGCCTAGCTTAGTGACCACCAGAAGGAATACATACTGGGATCGAAGCAATCTTTAGTGGCCAAAAAGTCTCATGAAGCGTCAAGTGCAGTTCGCGGAGCACAGCCAAAAATCACGACGTCGGTATGTTTATGTGTATGGTGATCTAAAGGTCACGACAACAAGTCCGAGGTGAAAACGCATTAATACGATAGACAGTCTCATTGAGCGCAATGATCCGAGCGCTAAATGTTTTCTTGCAAACGTGCATCGTTTTGAGTTTGCATCAAGCTACTGACACTAGTTACACCTGTAAAATGACGGAGTACCAACGATGAAACTTGAAAACATACAGACAGCACCAACTAGACGAGCGGGCCAAGGCAAGCCGCTTCGAGGCAATAAAAGAAATGTGCACGCTCTGCGAATAGTTCTCGGCGAAAGGGGGCTCATTTGACGCCGGCGGGGCTGGGAAGTGGCTCGATGCCAAAGACTGCCAGCCAGGAGATCAACAGCCATTCCGTCGCACCAACGTCGCAGTTTTAGCTGGAAAAGTCGTAAAAGGAATATCGGGAGAAGCGCTAGCGCAAGATGGAGCCGAATCTAACACTACTCATGTACACGAGCTTATTCGCGTCTGGGCTTAGTCGCGGGGCACGCATGTACATTGATCCACTCAATGGCTCACCATACACGCCATTGACCAGGTCTCCAGCAAGACCGGCGAGAGCGTATCAGTACTTCAGGATGCAGCTCTGCAGATTTTACAGGTAGGCCTCCGAGATGAAGCGACCCTACACGGTAGCGCAGACTCAGGATCGTCAGCTTCAAGTCGCTGCAGCTCAGCCAAAACTTGGAAGGCAGAACCTTGCAAGAGTGCGATATCCCGCTTCGCATAAACAACTGGCTCATTGCGCAATTATGGCTAGCAAATGTACATCAGTTTGGCTTCTGGCTCTTCAAAGTAGGAAGGGCGTTTCGGCTGGCTGGTGGCACTAGCACAGTCTACCTGTGGCTTCCTGTGGCCGGAAGACGAGAAAGTCAAGTTGCTCAGAAGTTACTTGTCGGGTACCGTGAAGAGATACTACAACAAACAGATTTTGCCCTGGTGGGTGCAGACACTGACGTTGGAATATGTAATGGAGAGAATGCTGGTGACGTACAAGACCAGCATCACACTCGCTCAGGCAATGAAGTTGTTCACAGCGGCTAAGCATTCTAAACGCATGTGGCCGAAGCATTACACGACCTTAGTTGCGGTTTTAGAGGCATGCGGAGGTGGTGCTGACTACTTCATGATAAACAGCATTGTACAGTATGCGCCCGCCGATCTACGCGCAATCCTTGTGACCAATTTGGGCGGAACAAGGTCGGATTACTTGCAGCCGTCAGAAAAGCTCGCGCACTTTACACAGTCGTAGGAGCTGAAGGCCAAGGGCAAGAACATTGGAAAGGAAACGGCTAGCTCAGCTGGCGAATTCCGTCGCAAGGAGAGACAACGTTGTTACAAGTGCGGGTAAGTCGGCCACTTGAGAGCCGCTTGTCAGAGCTCCCTACACGAAGAATCGCTCGATATGACGCTTGTATGCGTTCACCGACAACTATGTGGAGTCGCGACCTAAAAGTGGGTAAACATCTATTACCCGTTTTTAACGATTTACTCTTCCGCCTTCAGCACAATGCTCTTTTTCTGGGATATAGGTTCCAGCACCTCGCTGGTGCGATCACTTGCTGTCACCATGGCTGCAATGTATTGGAGTGCGAAGAACACAAGGGAGATCGACGACGGTCTGTTGCCCCAGTGCTGTGAAATTAATGTTCATCGATCATCTAGACTCTCCACTATGGCTTCAATATACTTTCGACACTCTTAGTTTTCTATGGTCTTGCCTGATAAATTGATAATTATTGGCAAAAAGGGGTATGTTGCGCCTCTGACCCTCCAATCGGACGGGTTTTAAATTTGGGGAAATTCCAAAACGGAGCCGTTTTTTGAAAGGGGAAATCCCGAAAGGACACTTAGGATATTTTTTCTAAGTTCAGAGCATCACTGTTTCTATAATGCAATTGACATACCGGTTCCAATATTGGTAGGGGCTTCTGTCAGGTTTGTGAGTGAATTTCGAGAAGACACATGAGATGGTCAAGCTGCGGTGTGGTGTGTATGGCGAAGGGAGCGTGTTCTCCGTCGAGATCAAGCGCAATGTAGATGTGGAGGAGCTGCAGAAGGCCATTGCGGTCGTCGTCAGTACCGAGCAGCACGCTGTTCCGCCACGACTCGTGACGCTCTACTTGGCGCGGAATGCGAACGGCGCGTGGTTGAGAGACGACCGGCGTGTGAAGAGCTTCTTGCAAGCTGGCAAGAGCGCTGAGTATGAGGAGGAGATGCGGCCGACGTGGATTCTTGACGAAGACTACCTTGGCGCGACCTTTAAGCCGGGGCGCAAAGAGATTCACGTGCTGGTGGCACTTCCTCCTGATCAAGCTGGGGTAGCCAATAAGAAGCAGCGCCTGGCGTGGCGGTCGACTCGGTGGGGATCACACGCTTACGACCCGAACTCACAATATTTCCTGCTGGAGAAGGAGGATGTGAACGAGTCGGGACTTCCATCCGTTCGCATGATGCTGTACTGCAGGCGAACATTCCACCGCCAATTCGAGTTTTTGCGCGATAAAGTATTGAACGAAGGTCATTTGGGCTGGATTCTCGGCCCTCCTGGAACGGGAAAGTCAACCGCAGCGATGGCATTCGCGTTGACTTTGGACAGAAGTGAATGGATCGTGACTTGGATCCACGTGAGCAAGTTTATGACTTGGCAATGCGTGCGCCTCATCGGTGACGAACGAAAGACTCGATCTCTTGAGATGTCGGACGTGGATGAAGTGTTGATGGTTGACGATAGGAGGCATCACGTAGTGCTTGTTGACGGGTGGACTGCTGCAAACGACTTTACGAATTTGACACGCAAGTGCGTCGGATGGTTCATTGACAGCGACAGAGTGAAGCAGCGGCGGCTCGCGTTTGTTTGTTCAGTTGCCGCCCGTGGGAAGATTCAAAAAGACATGGAGATTCTGACTCGTGCAAAGGAGTTCCGCGTGTGCTCATGGACTCTGGAAGAGTACCTCAATGCGATCAAGGATGACGAGGTGTTCCAGAGTGTGTCACAATGTCTGGATGCTCCTGCAGTGTTGCCGGATGAAGAGATGTCTCGCGCGGCAATGGTAGAGTCCAAGTATTACTACGCAGGTGGTTCCTGTCGTTATATGTTTCGCTTCCACACTGCGACCGTGTCGACGAAGCTGAAGGACGCCGTGGATTCTCTGAATAATGCTGCGACTGTTAACACGAGTGGCCAGCGTTGTTCATCTTTAAGTATCAACCGTCTCTTTGGGATGTTCCAGCTACCTTGCGACATGGGTATGACGTCGCCTGTGATCAGTCAGTATGTTGCGACGCTGATTGCCGTCAGATGTGGTCCAGAGGCTATCAAGAAGCTCATATCGACGCATCGAGACAGTTCAAATCCAGCATTGAACGGTTGGATGTTGGAGATGGTATTTTTCGCAAGTCTTCAAAACGGCGGTCTCGATCTGGTCGATGCGGCAGGCAACAAGGTTGACACGTGGGGTCAATCAGTTATTGTGGTCGCCGACGGAATACCTGCGCTTTCCTCTGCTGAGCCCGTTTGGATCAAACCAGAAAAATGGAACCAAGGCGGATATGACGCTATTATGGTGTGCAAGCGTACTCAGCACGTGCGCTTTGTGCAGGTGACAAGTGCCCACAAGCATTCTTTCCGCATCAATCACTTTTACGGATGGCTGAAGATGCTGTCGGAGTCGCCCGAAGGTTTCGAGGTGAAGATAATGGAGATTATCTTCGTTGTCGAGCAAGACAAGCTGAGCACGTTCGACTTCTCAACTGTGACAGGAAACGGACTCCTCGTACCGTTTGGTTGGCCGAAGGGCAAGGAGACGGGCTTGGTGCGGCTGGTAGGGATTCGTAGGTTATATAATTTATCACATTAGCCTTCACTTTCCATATTTGTAATGGCGTCGAGTTCCGACCAAGTCGTCGCAATGATAACAATCTGATGAGTTCCGAGGTCGGATGTCTAATATACCATGTAGTACATCATTGCTGTCAATGAGGTGTCTAGGTACTCTTGATGCTCTTATAAGAGCAAACGATGTGGCGTACAAGGCAAAGAAAGCCATATAAAACTATGAGTGTGAAAAGTAAAGCTTGTATACAATCTTTGTATTGTATCTAAGCCGTAGTGCGATTGGCGTGAGCAGATGATTGAAGAATACTTAGTCTACAGTTCGACAGTGGGGCTACAGATATGTAGATTTCCTTTGTGTTCATTACAACCTTCGCAGCGACCCAATTTACGTAGATTGTGTCGAGACGCGCATACTCTTTGCACTTTTCGTAAGTGCGAGCTTGAGCCTTTCTCACACGTTCTAATGAGCACATCATTTATTTCTTAGTAAGTTCTTTAGCAATCAAGTAGAGACACCCACTAAAATCACTATCGAAGTTTGTCACGCAGTTGTTTCTGATGTAATGTATGCAGTAGCCGGGAAGAACGCGTGGAATAATGGAGGTCGTTGCGCTTATAGAAAGTTTTATCTCAATTGCTCGTAATAGCCACGCGCAAGCAACCAAAGTATTAGGCAGCTGTACAAGTAGCATAAGCGGGTTGGTCTAATGATCGCTGCTCAAAAGAGGGTGCAGTGACCTGAATTTAAAACCCGTCCGATTGAAGGGTAAAAAACGGCCCCGTTTCGGGATTTCCCCTAAAATCTTATAACCAAGCCTTTTCAGGTATCTGGCTACCTTCTTCGTCAGCAAATAGTCACCCTCGCGGAGCGCATGTGTATGAGCCTTAGCACGTTGTGCAAAGAACTCGTCGACTACCTCGACTTGTTCCTTTGGTAACGGCCACTATCTCGTGTTGCAGTTCTTCGTGCCAGGAAGTACATCAATCTCATGACGAATGCCTCTATCGAATGGCAACTCGTCCGGCACTTTGTCAAGGAAAATGTCTTCAAATTCCTTCCGTTTGTCTTCTTCAAAATGGGCACCGCTCGTGAACATGGGGGCCATCGCACGCCGCAATATCACGAGGGTCATCTGGGATTTCTTCCACAGATGTGTATACCCACACTACTTCATCCGTTGTCACACTGCCCAAGTCGGCATCGTGTGACATGTCAGCGAAAAACGCCATCTTCATCCAGTCAATGCTAGATTGGTAGCGTCTCGACCACGGCATTCCCAGAATCAGATCAAACTTGTCATCGAGGTCGAGTAAAATGAACTCGTCTTCACCTCGGAAATCTTCACACTTCATTACCAAGCGAACAACTCGCTTTGGCATCTTCACAATTGACCCATTGGCCAACCGGATAACTATTGCCGTCTTTATTCGCATCAGGCATCGATACTTTATGCCTGGCGATCACTTCGCTTCGAACAAATTGTTCGAAGCACCAGTGTGAATTAAAGCACGTAGAGGTGTTGCAATACCGTCTACATGAACATTGAGAATAATCAAACCTGACATTTCACTGACACTGTTCTCCCTTGTGGATACTGCATGCGCGTCATGCCCATTGGGGCCAGTGTCCTGTGTATCCACATCCACAGTCCTCTTTTCGAGCCCAGTAGGGAGCCCCGCCCCTACTGGTCGCTCCCGTTTTTT
>NQFO01000857.1:0-15813 GCA_003991265.1 Pseudoperonospora humuli
CCAATGGGTCAAAAGTAGACACTTCGCTCGACTTGGGAGGTGACGCACTCGCTTGCTGCTGACCGTTCTTGGGCGGAGATCCGGCCACTAAAGATCCCAATGATTGAGCTGATACAACTGGGCTAGCTTCATTGGTACCAAAAGCGGTATCGCTTAGCTCACGAGGTAACGTGAATGGCATGGGGAGTCCGCGCTTGCTCAAACATACAATCAAGTGCATCGCCATATAAAACTCTTGGACACTTAGCTTGCTGTCCTGCGTGACATCTGCCATTGTCCAGACATCGCGTAGTACCTACAATGACAGCAAGAACACTACCGTCAGTGAGAAAAGCCGAGTCCAAGAACCCACTTTGATGCCCATGCTTACATCACGGTCGAGGCCAGACATTCGAAACAATGCGACTGCCTCAGGCCCCATCAAAAAGCCATCGTGATCCGTATCATACTGCTGAAACACAGCATGATACTTGCTCTTTTCGTCTGCTGTAAGTGCGTACCCAGCTTTGCTATTCATCGGTTGTGTGTGATGATGCACAAGACCAAAATCGTTTTGCTGAACATGCGTCAAAGTCGACACCTGTGCTGCCATCTGAGGTGGAGGTACTCCTTCCATCATAGGAAGAGGGTATGGCATGGCCGCAAGGTGATAAAACCTCTGCAATGACACTTGATCCCTATGCTGCGCCATGCTAATGAGTCGCAATGCCACATAAAATTCGTTACGTGACAATGTGCTCTTCTGTTGACTATCGGCAATGTTCCAAATCTACAATTGCAGCAACAAACGTAAGCTCCTCGCTTCAACCCTTGCAAGTCACTCAATCACTTTAATGCCCAACTTTACCTCACGTAGAAGCGTCTTATCCAAATGCGATCGTGTAAAAAACGCAACTGCCTGGTGTCCCCCAATCGCATTAAGACCTTGTTCATCCACATGGGCGAACAAACTGTCGTAGAACTGCAGCTCTTGAGATGAAGGCGGCACCCACGCATGAAGTGGAGGCAAAATACTACCCACAGCAGGCGCAATCATTCCGCCCTGCGTTGCGTAGGGTCCTAGACTACCCACGTGCGTACCTCCATAGACGTGTTGCTGCTGCTGCTGCGGAGTGTAGGTCGCGTACAGCTGAGGGTTCATCAGCCTACCAAAAATATAATAATGGGCTCACTCGCTCCACTCCTCCAAAATGTCTCGGCGTAACGGACGGCTTTTTTCTATTATTACAAGGATACGCCATATTTTTAGCGTTTTTGCCCATCCTCAAGAAAGCGCTATAAAAAACACTTCAGCCGACTGAATACTTGGATAGACTATGTCGTCGCTACGATTGTTCTAAAGAGGTGGCGGCTCTTTTAAGAGCGCCCGAACGTCCCGAGTCCAGTAATTCACCCTTGAGCAGCTCCAGCATGTTGGTCCTTGCGTGTACGTCCCGTCCCAGTGCCTTACGTTGCACGTTACATGGTCCGCAGCAACGCACTATGAAACATTCTTTCCCGCTAAACTGGATTTGAAGATTCAACGCCACGTACCCTTGTACGTTCTCTTCCTCGCCAGCTTCATGTCGTGTTGAAAATCGACACGGCGAACTGACGAAACTGTGACCATCATCGCGCTTATGCAACGTCTGACGCGTCTTATGAAGCTTTCGCGTCTGCTCTAGTCTTCGTACGCCACGTATTTCTTCGTACGCCACGTCAGAGCCACGCGCTTTGCTATCGCATCAACCCTCCCGCAAGCCACGTGCTTCTAATCAAAACTTGGGTCGGTCCGCGTAGAATCGCCTGCAGTAGGACCTGGCGTTGCCTCACAGGTACTGCAGTCGCTTTTGATACTTTGTGCAGCTCGCAGTCTTGAACGACGGCTCTGTAATGATCTTCTCGTACTCTGGGAGTCGTTTCTTCTGATCCTCGTGCCACGGCCACGTACTTGATCGCTTGAGTAGTCACTTGTATGATATTGCGGCGACTACACAGCTCTCCGTTATACCATAGCGACGCATTTCGGTTCTATCAGTCAAATTGCGGAATGACTTGACTGTTCGGTCACTTGGCTCCAATCCCACGCTGGGGAATTGACCACTCGACTGGGATTATAGTGTCACACGTGGTAGCAACCCCTTGATTTTCTTGGACAGCCCATGTGTTTCACTGTCCAATTCTGCACGTTGCTCGCGACTTGATCATCTGTTGGCGATTAGACTGCATTCGGCTTGTTGGTCTTGTTGTGATTGAAACCATTTGTCATGGCCTAGGTGCTAGACGTAAATCCGAAAGTGCGCGATCAAGTGTTAGTCAACAAAAAGACAAGACTTTGACCAATACTGGTAACTTGACGATTCGTTTCATATTACCTCGGTCTTTTGCTCTCATGGTCGCAACGGAAAGATCTCCACCACCTTCTCCATCAGTTTGTTCTTAATCAGGAGCGATAAACTCCCCTAGTTTTGTTACTTTTTAGCTTTCTTGGCATTAACATCTCCACCAGACCTGCCTCTCTTACCGGAAACTCGCACGATTGGGGGTGGAAGCGTCACTACACACGACAAAAGAATTCCAAATACGACGTGAGTTCACCTCCAGCGCCAAACTCCTCATTAGACGTACGGTTTGTGAATTCGATAGCGAAAATTTGGTTGACGCCGACTGCTATCTTTTCAATGATTGGAAGCTCAGGCACCTTGGTCGGCGTGTCCAGCAAACTGGTCTGCGACTCACCTAGACCCAATTGACCGAGCTGATTGCGACCCCATGTGTATACTTCGCCTGTGGTCGTGAGCGCCGCCGAAAAGTCATCGCCACAGCCAATTTGTTTGATGATCTTGTTGGAGCCAAAGACAGCGACGTGTACGGGCATGGCGACGCAATTTTCCTCTGACGTTTCACCGCGCTTTACACCAAGTTGACCAAACTCATTATCACCCATGGCAAATAGACGTCCGTCCTGCACCACCACGAGCGTGTGCTGGGCACCACAGGCGATGAGCTTAACCACGTAGTCCTTCAAGGCCTGGAACGCAACAGCAGTTAGCATAAAACATTTGTACAATTTCAGAACACAAAGTAACCTGGACAAATAGAGGTCGAGGAACACGAAATTGCGAGCGGAAAAACTTGGACTGTCCCGCAGGTACAACCGGCTTTGGGTGTCCAATTTGGCCTGTGCGAACAAATGTACAAAAAGTCAATCAATTGTACCTCTTCCATCGACTATCTTGAGCTTGATACCTACCACGATCGCCATAACCCCACGTCCAGATCCCCGTTGTCCTGGCCAGACAACACACAAAATCAGTTGTCCCTCATATTATTTATCAAAGTGCCAAGCCAACATCCGCTTACCCGGCAACGACGGCGACAGCATGCGATCTACCAGCAGCCAGCTGCGTAATGTCACGACCTAGCAAAAACTCTGCAGGTTCTCGAATGTCCTCATTCTCCTTCTACAGTATACAACAAACACTCCTTAAGTGAGATATTTCGCACGTCCACTTCAAGCAAAACGTCTTCTCACGCTAGTAAACTCAGGCGCATCGTTGTTCAAAAGCTGTGGAACCCATTGATTCTTGTTGGATCCATCGCCTAATTGCGCTTGCGTGTTGGATCCCATGCTCATGAAAACACCCGGTCTTTTAGTGTTGAACTGGTCGTCATCACCACTATCTTTTGTCGTCATAATCACGAAGTCACCGCCACATGCAGCTGAGTAAAGAGGACCAAGATGCAGTCACAAATGAATTAGCGATCTAGCCCCAACACAAGCGTAATGATCGCAAGTATACCAAGCTCAACAGGAACTTCCAGCTCCCTCAACGCAGAAATCTTCTTAGGAACTTTCTTATTCTTGTTCTCCTGGTGACCTAATTGTCCAAGCTCGCCATTTCCCCACGTATAGACATGCCCCCCAGTTGTGACCACCATACCGAAGTTAGCGCCTGCATGGATTTGCGAGAATCTGAAGCACATTTGTAAGATTTAGTGCCACTTCGGGTGTTACCAAAACCAAAACAACATTTATCGTCGCATTCGTCCGTACCTTCCTTCACCCTTCGAGCGTTTTTCTTCCGTCACGGATTCCACCTGCATAGAGATGACACGTACACGGTTCAGTGTCAACATCTATCACGAGCATTTCATGCCGAATTATTGCAGCATTAACATCGTAGACTACTACGCACCAAGCGAAGGTGACGCAGCCTCTCGTGCACAACGTCCTGGTGTCCTAACTGACCGCACAGACCCGTTCCCACTGAGTACAAATTTGCGTCGTTGCAGAGCACAAATGTACTTGTCTCAGAGCAAGCGATATCCAAGACACCGATATTATCCAATTCGTGCACCTTAGTAGGTTTCCAGATCACCTTGGCCTCTGTATCCGGAAGCGCAAGCTATCAAATGATGGTCAAAACCGAGCATTCAATGAACTGCTCCGACGACGAAAAGTAGCTATTTGTCGCCTTCAACGTCGGAACAATGACGTACCTGCCCATCCTCGTTGTCCCCCCACACGAAAACAGAAGACACAGGCGCTTCCCCGTCCTCTGAGAGTCATGAAACGCAGCAAATACTTAAGGAACAAGCAACAACAATTACAGTACACTACCAGCAAAAGACGCAGCAATGGACGCACCGAGAGCAGGGATGCGACCAGCACAGAACTTGCAGAACCAGTCGCCCTCAGGCACCGCCGGTTTGCGAGCAAAGTTGTTGCGCGGCTTGGTCATACAGCAAGTGCATCCTTGATGGCATGCAGTGTGAAAGGGACGGTCACAGCCATCGCACAATACCAAGAACTCTTCATCGTCCTCTTTGCCGCACACGCGGCATGCGTCGTCAGTCAGAGGCTTGGGCGCCATCGTCACTGAAGCTTTCAGCTGCAAAGTACGACTGGTCGTTGCGCAGATATATAGCACGTTTTGTGATATTATTGGCATTTCGTCAATTTTAGCTATTTCGGCTGCAGATTAAAGTATCCGACGATACAAAGTTCAAGGCTATTTCAAAGCAGAAACAGCGACCCAACGTTTGATTAACAACAGGAATCGGATCTCTCGCTATGCGTCTTGTAGTCAGCTCGAATAGCAGCAAGGCGTGGTGGTGGACACGTTGCTTATCCCCGAATAAGCTCCTACTTTACCGGGAGCGAAGTACAGCGATCATGTGGTCTCCCTTGTAGCCGAGCTGCCGTGCTGCTTGGCCTGGAGGCAAAAGAAAAATCTTAAAGCCTTGAGGTTCCATTTCCGTGGCGGCCCCGGCACGTGCATGACCGCCGCGTCCTTGGATTAGATAATCGACGAAGTCCCGATAGCCGCTTGCGTCCGCCATCGACTCTGGTTTCAATTCGTAGACGACCCTTCGTATGTTCGGCCGATCGAGCTGCAAGAATTCGGGCGACTTATTCAGATGTGGCAGTGTCACCACATCCAGATACAATGGCCTAAACATTGCAAAGAGCGACGTCAATACGCGCAATCCCGTCGTAAACTAAGTATTTTAGCGTACAATTGACGGCTGATGCCAACCGAAAGCGACGTAGCGCTGCAGCGACACTTGACTTTGCCACTTCGTTTCAACTCAAAGTTCCATTCACTTGGAGTCTACACACAAAAACAGTTAGCAAGAACAAGGTCGTGAACAAGTGCGCACTACATAAGCAAAGACGTACGTCATATGGCCGAGGCTCCATTGCACGCGGGCTATCGGGCAGTGGCCCATTGTATGGCTGTTGCGTCACATTTGTTGACGGCCAACCACGCTCCCAGCTACGGTCTCTCTTGTGCATCATTTCGCTCGAAAGTGGTCGGCTCGGACTGCGACTTCGACCTCGTGGAGGAAACATGTTCGGTGGGCCATTTCGTCCAGGTGATGGGCCACGGCCTGTCATCGGTCGACCTTGGTTATGAAAGCCAGGCCCAAAGCCACCACCACGCGAGGGGCTTAAGGGTGCTTTCATTGGTGCTGGTCCTCTATCGTCAAACATAGGCATACCATCTGAATGGCGGCCACCGAAACCATTGCGTGGTGGACTACGCGGGGGGCCACGACATTGGCTGCGACTGCGGCTTCGACGAGGTCCACCTGGGTGACGCCCATCTATCATTCTACCACGCGGACTACCTCGTCCTAATCCCGGACCATCTCGAAAATGTCTTGGTGAGCCACCGCAAAAATTTCGTGGAGGGCCACTACCACCAGGGCTCATTGGAGGGCCCCGCCGGAAGTCATCGCGCGGCATAGAGCGTCCACGTGCGTCACCTTGAGGACCGTTAAACCCGCCATGTCGAAAACTTCCACGCTCATCGCCGAAACCACCGCGCGGAGGGCTACGTCCGCCTCCAGCACCATTACGCAGCGGACTGTCGAACCTTCTATTAAAATCACCACGATGCGGGCTGCCAGGTCTTCTGTCGAATCCATTACGCGGTGGACTGCGAGAGCGGCTACCAAATCCCCCGCGCGGACTGCGCATGCCTCCTGAGGGTCTGTCGAAGTGCCCATTGCTTCCAGGAGGCGGGCCATTGAAGCGTCCATTTCCAGGCGGGACTCGTGGTGGTGATCGCGGCCAGCCTCCTCCGTTCATATTACCAGGCATGCCATTGCCATGACGTCCGCGGCTTCTACTACGACTTCGGCTACGACCACTTGGAAGACCTTCAAAGTCTCCCATCTTTCTTGGAGGTGACATAGATTTCCCTGGCTGTCTCGTTCCTGGTGACCGCGGTCTTCCAGGAGCTCCCGTTCTTGGAGACGTCATGTCGCGTCCGTCATTGGTCATTCTTGCTGGTGCACCATTTCGCATCCCTGTATACTGTTTGTTTGCCAACGAATGCAACGGTGACGAAAGATGCGACGGCGCAGGATCATGAACACGTTTGGAAGCAACAGCGGACGGCGACCGCGAAGTAACGGGGACGTTAACAGTAGGATGAACAGAAGCACAAAAATTACCAGCAGTCATTAGTTGGATGTTACCTCCAGCAGCATAGATAGAAACAACCGATGCATCGGACTGCGGCGCATCTGCTTCTGCCTGCTGAGTCTTGGACTGTGCCTGGAGCTCCCTGTTGAGCGTACCACTAGCAGTAGCAGCAGCAGACACGCCGAAGCCCAACACATGTAACCTTATTCTCTTTATTACTGACCACTTCTCCAGCTTCCAGTTCTTGTTCGTCTGTAGCATTGCAATCATAAGTTTCGATTCTTGTTAGTAAAAGCAAAAAAAAACTTGGATGACTAGCTGACGAGCTTTACCCGTTGAATTGGAGATCTCCACGGTTTTCTTGGCCGCCTCATCGTCGTTAGAAAGTGAATTATTTTTAATGTTCAGATACTTCTCGTAGATGGCGGTACCGCTGCCGCGCCTCGCCTTAGACGGAGCCGGCGCCACGGCACTTGAGTCGCTTCTCTCCATTCACACAAAAATCAATGACTCGAGTAGCGTGATGTGGGCCACGTCATATGGTAAAAACCGCCAAGATGAGCCCTGTCAAATACGATTTCTTTAATGTGCTATCTCTTCAAAATAGAAATCTAAAGAGTAAAGCACTCGCCTTCCTCCTTTGTCCGGCTTTACGTCTCGTCGGCGCAAGTGTGAAGAGGCTTTCTTTGTATCCTCTCGCTTACAGTGAACAGCGCGATCGTATTGCAGCAGTCAGAACAAACATGTCTAGAGACTAGTAAGATTCGTGTCCCTAATGGCGGCTCTTCTCGGACGTTTGGGCTGTTATTTCTAACGATGATGCTGTTAACCGACCGAATTTTGCGCAGCGACCACTTATTCAAGCTTGTACTGATTGGTGACTCTGGCGTCGGCAAGTCCTGCCTCCTGTTGCGCTTCGCGGTATGCGTATGCGTTTCTTTGTTTGGATGTTATTGTAGCTAATTGCTTTGGGCTGATTTAATGTAGGATGACGCGTTCACAGAAAGTTATATCACCACGATCGGAGTGGATTTTGTACGTTTCTTGATGATCATTTCCAAAGCTCTTGACAAATGTGTCTTGACAAAGTTGGTGTTTGTGTTTAAAAGAGGTTTCGCACTGTGAAGATCGACAACAAGACTGTTAAGCTCCAGATTGTAGGTGTCGACCCGATATGGTCTTTTTTTTCAAGAATTAAGCTGAAATCTGATACATCTTGGTGCAGTGGGATACGGCAGGACAGGAGCGATTTCGAACGATTACGAGCGCGTATTACCGTGGAGCAGACGGTATCATCATGGTGTATGATGTCACTAGCCAGGTGCCTAGGCTGCCTTGATAGTGTGATTGTCTAGACGCTTGGTTTTTACTCGTTTGCTCTTTGTTTGCCTCTTTCAATTTGTCGAGCAGGAATCGTTTGATCATGTAAACGATTGGCTGAACGAAGTGAACCGATACGCCAGTGAAGGCACATGTAAGCTTCTCGTGGGTAACAAGAGCGATATAAGCGACAACAAGGTGGTGTCGTACGAGACAGCGAAGGCTTTCGCAGACAGCCTTTCAATCCCATTCCTTGAGACGAGTGCCAAGAACGCACAGAATGTGGAGGAGGCTTTCATCACGATGGCTTCGGAGCTGATCACAATTCGCGAGATGGTTGGTGGAGACTCCAACAGACCCGTTGGTACCAAGGTAAATATTTTGAATTCTTGGTGCATGTCGGCTTTCATTTGACGCGTTCTCTTTCGTTATTAAAGCTGACCGAGAATTCCAAAAGCGGTGGCAATTCCAACGGATGCTCCTGCAACTAGCCTTTGCACTTGCCAACGACCAATTTGGTTCTTTATGCCTGTAATAGGAAGAAGATTCAGCTGAGGTAGTAGTGTGTAGTGCACCTAACGCATATACAAGTCATTCGGTCAGTTTGGTCAAGCCGACACTAAGAATAAGAGCGTCCTCGGGGCGCCGTTCACATTATTTTTATTGATTTGATTACGCGAGTGTGCGCGAAAAGGCAGATGTGGGCCGCTCTCTAAGGCATGATGTCCTCTTCAGGGCCTTGCTTGCACTTTTAATGGTCGAAGTATCGTACAAGCTTTTCAACATCGACAGTTTTTCCGTCAGTCTCCCCTTCCTGCGCCCTCGCAATAGCACTGTTGATCTCCGTCTCACTGAATAGGATCGGTTCCTTCGACATGGCGAGCGCGATGTACTTGGCGCTCACGCGGCCAGGCTCTTCGCAATGATTTTCGACCAGAGATCTAATCATGTTGCCCTGCAGCTGGGATCGACGCTTGGGAGTTTCCGCGGGGAAAGAGTGCAGCTTGTAGATGGATCGATACTTCTCCACGTAGGAATCGAAATCGATGTTCATCTCATTCAGCTCGCCATTCTTCAGGTCGTACACGAGTCCGTGAATGCGCGGGAATCCGTACTTGACTTGGTGGCGCTGCACCAAGCCAATCTTGAACACGTTGATGCACTGCTCGATGGTATTCAGCTCCACCGTCCTTCGCATGCGCTGTTCGTGATCATCAATCTTCTGCAGCTCATCGTTGTGGATTCGGACAACTGCAAACACATCAAGGATAAAAAGCGTCACAAGTACGAAACACACCGCCAAGAGGCGTAGCTATGTTACCGTCGCGAATGTTGCGCAGCCAGTTGTCCAGTAACCCCAAGTGCTTGTTATCTACGGCAGCATGCACACCACCGCAGCCGTAGTGACCACACACAATGATGTCCTTCACCTTGAGGTACTCCACAGCATACTGCACGACCGAGAGCGCGCTGATGTCGTTGCTCACCACAAGGTTCGCGACGTTACGGTGCACAAACATTTCACCTGGCGTGAGGCCCGTGATCTCCTCAGCGGGCACGCGCGAATCAGAGCAGCCGATCCACAAGTACTGAGGGTGCTGACCCCGCGACGTCTTATCGAAGTAGTCCGGGTCCAGCAGTTTCTTGCCCTTGCGCCACTTCTTGTTGTTGGCAATGAGACGCTCGAGAGACGTGGGTAGCGCCATAGACGACGCACTTGCCACTTGGAGTGGGGCAGCCGACATGACGCGGGGCATCAACAATGACGACCTATTCAGAGCGCGTTGGAACATCGTGAAGTGAGTATCGTCGCTTGATTGGCCTTGAGTTTAAGCTGGTAAAGATCAAAATGCCACCACTGCCAGAGGACGCGTCCCGCCACAAGATACCACACCAAATATACATGTCCGTTGCAAAAATCCATTAGGGCTGCAGCTGTAACGGATATTACAATATATCCCGATAAATCTCGACTTCTTAATTAACTTCAAGTACGCGAAAATCAGCAAATCCTATCGCCATTCCCACGCACGCAACTGACAAAGAAGTCTCCATCGAATATTAAGAAGAACAAGGGCTACACTAGTGTCACGTGTCGGCTCAATACAATTGGTCGATGAACCTCATGATAGGATTTCCTCCGACAATATCTAAATGGACACTTTCTCTTCCCCGCATTATGTATATCCCCTTAGGGTTCGCCACAGGTCATGTCGGTGTATTTGGGGAGAGGAAAACTATTCTCAATCATCCAAGCATGTGAAGATTAACGCCTCCATCTAGATCTGTTTCAGCGCATGAATGCTGCGTTAAATTTCGCGTTGAAGAAGACGGTCACGGCAGATGGTGTTCAGGCAACACGGAACGGTGGTGTAGCCCTTCTCCTGCTTAAAAGCATTCTCCAAGATGGTGCCAGCAGACTTCTATCTCTGCGGCTTGCTCTCAGTCTTCGTTTGGAGCTCCATCACCATCGTCGTTTGTCTTGAGCCGTGAATGCTCTTGTACTTGGTACAATTCAGGTGTAGCATCAACTCCTCAGACGCGTTTTAGAAAAGGATCCGATATAGGGGAAAGCATTCGTGTGTATCAGTCACAGAGCACAGCACGGACTTGTGAAAGTCTGCACTCTCACCGAATACTGTCAGCTCAAAATAGAACTTTGTGAGCAGATGGTAGTCAACGCCGGCATGATGATTCGCAAGCACTTTGAGAAACGCCTTCGATTCTACGTGCTGATCACATTTGGCGGCGTTTTACGTTCGCTTTCTGTGGAAGTTCCAGAGCGCGGAGGGGATGGCGGAGGTGGCTAACGAGAAAGGAGTCCAGGCGCTCTCGCTATTTCCTGTGTCCACGACATACCTGAGAGTGCACGTCAGCTCAATGCGATGGTTCTACGCGCCAAAGAAGAAGCCAGATGAGGGCTTCAACTGGGATCTCTCTGGCGTGTTGTTGTCGTTGAAGTCGTAATATCTCTCAGTTTGAGACGAGACGTCAATGGAAGTCAGTTGCGAACTAAGGACCAAGTACATTCACTTTCCATTTTGCACAACACTGCTCAGCACCTTTACTTTAATAAGCTCTTGTCACTACTAAAAGGACGTGAACCGATCGGCGATAGATAATGTTAAAAAGAGCAAATACTAAAAGTTGTTTGTCAATCAAATAACAAGTGATGGATTCGGTGCGTCAGGTTTGCTTTATCGAATACATAAGGTGGGTGAGAAGAGAACCGACAAGAACTCGTTTAAGTGAGCATAGGTGCCTCCTGGATACGTTCCAGACGTCGTCATCGAGCTTGACTCTCGGATGCGGACGCTGTGCACAGCTGTGAGAGAGGCCTTTCGTCCACACTATCCACACCAAGGTTGGTGCTATGGAAAGAAGGCCGAAGAAGAGGATGAGAACGAAATAGAAAGACCGCCCGTGTGGATCCGCCGATCCTCACAGCCTAAGCGTCGTAACGAGCGCGATATCGTGCAAGTGACGTCGAAGGGGCACTGTCATATGGCTAGCTTCAAGCAGTTTACCGCTTGGAACGAAGGCCTGAAGAAATGGCACCCTGAGAATGAGTAGATCCTTGCAGAGATGCCACCGAGAGCTACACGAAGGACCTGGAGCGACTGCAGTACTGCTGGAGCAACGTCAGATTCTTGCTTAGCTTCAGCGCAGAGCAGTCGTTTCGTAAGTGGAAGCTCATCCGAAAGCGTATGGCTCGGGTGGTGTTCGATGCGATCGCGAAGCGCATTGTTACGACGGTGAGTATGAAAACGCGCGTGGCGTACGGGGACTGATGTAAGCGTGATGGCATCAAGGACACGCACCCAGTCCAGTGGAAGGGTTAGAAGGGGTGATATAGAAGCGCGCGACGGTGTTCTTCACGGACGAGCAAGCTCTGCTCGCAGTGCCGCCATACGCTTTTGACCATCAGCTACACAATCGACACGAAGCTACCGAAGCGGAGAAAGCGCAACACCGTTGTGCTACCACGCAGCCGAGTTGAGGTTCATTTTGAAGAGAAGAAGTGCTACGGAGCTCTGCAATATGACCATGCGGACTGCGAGGCGCTATTTGAGCAGATTGGCCATGTTGATGGCGGCGTTACGTCTCGGTCCCAAGAGCGAAGTCGGGCGCATAATACTCTTCAGAAGGTAGATAGAAGAAATAGTGGATATGAGAAAGTGCATAGCCAGATTGAGACAGCCACAACTTCCCATTAAAGCTCTTCTTCTAATCTCATTGGCCAAAATTGTCATTACTTGCTTCTTTGCGAAATGGCAAGCGATAAGAAGAAGCGATCTCCAGGAGGGTTATCGCCTTGTGGACGTGAACAGGCGAGTCCGTACATAACACCAGGGCTACTCAACAGCCCACTAATGTCTGTTGGATCCAGACCTAACTCCACTCACCTCCATGCGCCGCTAGCTCCGCCGCTCAATTCATTCGTAAGCGCTAACACAGCCACCAAGGCACTAACGCCTAACCGCCAATTGGGCGAACTGCTGCGCTCCATTGACCCCAAATACTGTTTTCATCCGGCAGTGGAAGAGCTGCTGTTGGAAATGGCGTCGGATTTTGTGCAAGATGTGGTGGACTTCTCAGGCAAACTGGCTAAACACAGACGCTCCACGACGCTAGAACCGCGCGATCTGCAGTTCTGTCTGGCCAAGAACTACGGCATTTCTTTAGCTGGTGTTCTCCCTACTGCTGCTACTGCTGGATCCATGGAGACCTCATCGCTGAGACCGCTAGGACAAGATCTATTGGTGCGTGCACGGCCAGCGAAGAGCTCGCTGCACATGCACCGGATGGCGCTGAAGCGCAAGTCGCTGCTGCATACGAAATCAAAGCTAAAGAACGCACAAGTAGTAAAAGCGACTGAAGGTGGTAGAAAGGTGGTACGTAAGGCCAGTGTCAGCAAGTAATAGTGCATCTTTGATTCGCTTAACTTTGGTGAAGTACACGAATGACACTAACAAGTCTTGCTTTTCCTCCGTACTGTTACCGACACGACCATCACACTATCTCTCCGAGACTATTGACGACATCCGTATCGAATTCCAACCGTGGAGTTTTTGCTAGAGGCGTCGACCCGCCTCCGCAACCGATTGGTGTCGTCGATGACACGACACTCATGGCAATGGAGGACGAACTAATGGGTGTAGATGAGGCGGCATTGCTGCTATTTCCAACACAACGAGGACGCTTCTTGTACTTCGTACTACGTGCAAAAATGGCTGGAAGTAATGACTGGTCTTTGTGGAGATCCCCAGCAATAGGAATCTCTATTCGCAAATTGCTGTGCACCTCAGCGTACGTCGTCGCTTTATAGATCGAATCGAAACTATCCAGCAGCACCGCCTCATTGCCAAAATGCATCGATGCCGCGATAAAGTGACGACATGGCAAACCCATTTGAAATATTTGTCCGCATGTGCAGGTACACAATGCTAGATCCATCCTGTAGGTGATTTTTGGACGTGCACCTGTTAACCATGCAAACGCAACTTGCTCATCGCACCTGCGCACAGTGTAGCTAGCGGCAGCCTGCATTTCTTGTCGGTATAATGTGTCGGCACCCGGTGTAAGCAGTGGTGATGATTGACCTTCGACGGCCAGCAGCTTTGAGGCCACTTGGCTTTTCTTATAAACGTCATCCATGAGTGAAGCCAAAATCGTGTACATAAGGTCGAAAGGGGCCTCATCACTGCGCTGAATATCAGAGCCGACTATTGCCTCATCAGCACCTGTACTTACCCAGCGATAGTGTTTTACCGATCGGTTGGGATAGTACGCCCAGTTTCTCGGATGCACTGCTCGCAAAAATGCCGCCACCGCAGCATTGAGTGCTCCTAGATCCCCAAGAACATTGAGGAAAGCTTCCTCACTGTCCTGCCGCTGTAGCTCCCATACTTTTTCTTCGAGTGGCCCAAGTGCAGGAATNTTCTTGTCAGCTGCCATCTCTTCTAGTAGACTACGAACGCAAAACATAACCTTTACCTGGCGTGTATCGTGCGCCAAAGCTCGTAAGAGCCCGTGTTCACTATGCGAACAGAAAACAGGATTTTCGTCAAAGCGAGCACCACCACGCTTGGCCAGCATCAAGAACCACTTCATTTGATCCATATCGCTTGACGGCAGCAATGCAAACGCCAAAGCCTGATAGCTAAAGTTGCCGTCACGCATGACGAGCAATGCCATACAACCCTGATAGCTCACTGTGTCGTAGTGCAATACATGAATACCAGTGATCTGTTGCTGATTTGACAGTACCACCGTCGACGCGCTCGGCATGACAAATGCCCGAATGAAGTGACCTTGTGGATCTCTTTCAAAAGTGGCGATCGAACCAGGGTTCTTCTTAGCAAACGACTCCATCAAACTTGGGATGTACTTGTAGCTTTCAGTGAGATCATCCGTAGATGTAGCAACCACCAGTCGTTGCGCACGGTATGCCATGCCACGAGGAATATGAATGCCCGACTCAGAGTTCATCAAAAAGCTGTCGGTCAATAACTTGCCAGACGACTTCGAGTGCGTAATCACAGCTTGGCGGAAAAAGCGCATCTCGGCCAGCTGCCGAGCAGTGGGCTTCGGCAAACCCGCGCATGTTTCTGAATGTTTCAAGTTCATTGCGGATATCTTCCAGTTTTTCGATTTCCATCCTTTGACAAGCTGCACAAACCAAAGACACTGTTCGTCCGAGCATACGTACTTTTTATTGCTGCCGCCATTGTTGCGCTTGCACAGCTTCGAGCGCTTACGCTGCACCACTAACGCGAAATCACTGATCGCTTTTGTAGCTTCTTTTCCTGAGCTCCAACGCATTTCGTGAGTCAATTGGTACCTTGAGATATCGTCGACTAGCAACGACGAGCCCAAGGGTATGCCGCCAGCCGGTAGCCCCACCGAGTCCATCGAACCGCCGGGTTTTATTGTTGCAACTATCGTCTCTTTCTGGCGTGAATTAAAGTTACATGTTTCCAAACATTCCTTTGAATGTAACAAGTTCATGGATAGCACTGAATATCGATCCGATCCATCGCAAGATTCGTCCAGCACCACCATCCATCCACAATTCGAGTTGCGGTGATTCTGACACACCACTCGGCGTGCCATCACGCTTTTTCCCCTCCACGGCATCAACACAGCCTTCTCTGCCATTGCTCGACGTCCCATCTGATCTGCTAGAGCACGAATAGCTGCAATTGCTTCCTTCCAGTCTACAAACACCATGCCCGCATATACTAACGCGCCCATGGCAGCCGCAGCTTCACATTTACTGGTACAAGCCAAAGTCGGCGCTGAATCGGTACTGGTAAGCAACTGGTCTGTCGTCATGGACGCTGCGAAGCCTATGGTAGTGCCGTTGCTCGTGGCAACAACAGCACGCTTGCTCTCAAGACAGTGAGTCTTATGATGTTGCAGGTTCATGCTGGATATTTTCCACTTCTTCTCGCCCTTGATGAATAGCAGACGTACAAACCATTTGCAAGTTGGCGCACTTTCGCACTCTAGCACTGCGGTATTGAACAATGCGGAGGAGGTGACTGTAGGAAGAGCTGGAGTCTCGCTGT